>VXBT01013582.1:167758-197746 GCA_013400235.1 Oriolus oriolus
GCGGGCACCTCCCCCACGGGCTGCGGGTGGATCTCTGCATTCCCCGTGGACCCATGGGCTGCAGGGGGACAGCTGCTTCACCATGGTCTTCACCACGGCCCACAGAGGAATCTCGGCTCCGGCGCCTGGAGCACCTCCTCCCCCTCCTTCTCCACTGACCTTGGTGCCGCCATGTTGTTCCCTCACATATTCTCACCTCCTCCTCTTCTCTGACTAGAAGCCAAAAACTTGTGACCTTTGTTTTGATGATAATTCTCAATATGTCATCACAGAGGCGTTACCAGCCTCTCTCATTGGCCCAGCACTGGCTAGCAGCATGTCCATCGTCAGAGCCATCAGCCATTGGCTCTGCCGGACATGGTGGGAAGCTTCCAGCAGCTTCTCACAGGAGCCATCTCTGCAGCCCCCCTGCTACCCAAAACCAGGCCATGCCAAACAATAAGACTCATCTTAACTTGGTCTTTTTCATCTTTAACTTTGAGAAGATGAATCTACACTCTCTTTCACAGGATTGTAGAGCCTGAAATAACTGAAAAGTTGAAAACTTTTACTCAGTCTGTGATGACCATGTCTATTAATTGTCTTTATATATTGCCACTGTATTGTCTTGATAGTAATTTTTTTATGGATGGTAGTGTTTAGAAATGGCTGATTTCCCCTCTTTGCACCCAACAAATCAGTAAGTTTAGGTGAATTTAACTTTAGGATGAAAATTCATGCAAATTTGAGTGTGGGTTGAGGTATTTTTTTAGGTGGTAATGGTTTGGGTTTGGGGGGGTGGATTTGTATGTGTATGTGTGTTTTGGTTTTGAGCATTTGCCAAACAAATACCAATTTTTTTCCCTTTTCATGTCAACTTTGACAGCCAAAAGAAACATCCATTGCTTAAGATTTTTTTCTTCCTTTTCTTTATATAAGGTTTGACCATCTAGAGAACACCACAGAAATAATTCTGTTGAGCAAGTATATCCTTAATATCTCAATATGGTAGGCTAATATTTTAAAATAAAAGTAGAAAATCTCAAACTGACTAAAAAGGATATTTTTTCACCTGAAGGCAGATTCTTTTTACTTTTATCCATGGTGACAATTCATGTTTCCTTAATGATCTCCTTTGACTTAACTATTAAGCCCTTACTGAAAAAGCAGTTTGGCAACTGAAGATTTCTAGGAGGAATTTAATATACTATAAGGACTTTCTTTACTCTGCATCACTTTCTTTCGCTATTGTAAGATTCATACTGGATACGGTTAATAAAATCACCATTAACATTGACAGGAATGTGTATCAAAGTACATTTATATGTGAAAAATGAAGTCTCATTTTTCACTAAAATCAGATAATTTCACCTGTAACCACTGCTGATCTTAGAGAGAAGTAACCTCCATAATGGAGATATCAGCAGTTTACAGTCTTCTAGGCCACATCAGTGTTAAAACTTTTGTGTGAAATCTTTTGGATTATTTTCTACAAAATTCTAAATTAAACTCACCTGCAGAAATAAAATAGCATCTTCAATATCCTATTTTGTTTTGTTTTGTTCTCACTGAATTTTGCACACTAAATATTAGGTGAACATTGTATACATAAGGGAGAAAAGTAACTAAGATGTTAAAATCAAAATTTTAATTTCCTCTCTGTTTTTTTCTTTCTCAAAAAATTATCAGCTTCATTAATTGTCTATGGTTCTGTCCACTTCATTAGGCACGTAATCCTGTTCTCTTAATTAGCAATAAGCAAAACACAAAGTATTAGTGCTTAACATCAGATCCTGCTTAGTTATTTATGGTATCCTGACAACTTTATTGGATGCTTTACTTCTATGTAATATGTATTAATGTGTACTCTTCAACTTGGTGGAAAAGAGCATGTTTGTGAGAGTTTTATAGAAATCTGACAGCATTTCCACTGTTTTATGGAAATGTTTTTGCTTTTCTAACAAGTGTATTACAGGGAGCTCTACATGAGCATTTAAAGAGCAATAGGAATAGGTGTTGCCAAACCAGGCTAAGGAAGGAGATATGATGGAAGCAACCATTTTATTAAACGGAGGAGAAAACCACTTTTGGTCATGTCATATTGGAGTAGTAGTGTCCTCAGAGCTGCACTAATCTCTGTGCTTCAAACAGAGGAACTACATTTTCCAAATTTTTAGTCCTGACATTCTTGCCGTAGATTTGGGGGGGGATAGTGGTATATTTGTTTCCTGAAGCAGTAATGTGTACTGGACTGTTGAGTCCAGCACTGCTGTATTGCTGGCTTAGATGTATTATGTTAAGCACTACAAAATCGGTAGTCATGATAAGAAAAGCAATACCATGAAAACAATGGAAGTTATGATTTGGACCTGAAAAAGAAAATATTTTGCTATAGAGCACTATTAAATGGCATGTTCATTTGTTTATTAATTCCAGTGAACTATCTTGCAATAGAAAATTTCTTATTTTTGTTCAGACTAATGTTATATTATATTCCCAACTGAATGAATTCATGGCTGTATATAGATGGTAATGTAATGTAAAATTTTCTAATTTGCCAACCAGTTATTAAATGTATTTACAATTACACTGTAAATTCTATGGAATAGACTAAAGCTGAGTGATAGTATTTCCTATTTTACAGACTTTGCCTTTAGCGAGATTAGATTAATAAGCTATAAGAAAACTGCGGATGTCTAAAAAAAGCCACACTCCTATTCTGAATACATGTAACTCTACCCTCCAGAATTATCATTCATTTTGATTACTCTGGCATTAAATGGTTCATCTGTTCTAAATCTTCAGTAAAAGTATAACTTTTTTACAGAATGCAACCAAAGGGGAAATAAATCAGTGTCAGAAACCCCCAGTGTTTAATTTCTTACTAATCTGATGGTATATCTCTTCTGGATGGGGGAGAAAAAAAAAGAAAAAGAATAATTCTTTCTTTCAGATTTTACCTTTTAAGTTGTAAAATAAAAGCTACCTTGTCCAAAGTTCAAATTCTATCTGATAACTTTGAGCAAATGCTAAATGCTGTCAAATAGAGAAGAAAACAATATTCCTATCTTCCCATAGGAAGCAGTAAAAATGACTTGCTGACTAGAGGCTATTTCTGTATCTAAAGTTAAACACATGTCAAATAGTAAATCAGATGTATGACATGATTGCACACCTATCTCCCTGCATACAGATGTATAAGTGCATTAAATATGTGTATTTGCACTGCTGAAATATTCATGTGCCTAATGAAAAATTTACATTTTTGATATCCAAACCAAAGCCTCTGTTTTTATGTTTGTTTGCTTGCTTGTTTTTGATGGATGCTTAGTACTCTCAGAGCTCTGTGGGCTCTTTCAAATTGTACCCGCTGGAGAACCAGATTCCTGTTTGACTTTACAAGAAGAATTTGGTACAATGACTTATGACAATCATGTGCACTTTTAGCCACAAACTCACTGTAACAGGGCAAAGCTATCAATCACTTGTGGTACAATGAAGAGCAACAGGTCTCCCAGAGAAGACCTCCACTTATGCTTCAGCTGGGCACTTGTCTTGGAGTGTGTTTCCTTCTAAGGATGTGACTTGTTGGTTGGTAGCAACATAAAATCAGGGCATAAGATCAAGCAATTTCAATTAATTAAAAATATTTATTATTTTTTATGATTAGAGGATAACTATATATTTTTACTTGAATATATACCTTTGAGTTAGAATTTACCTAGACAGAGGGTTGTATGATCATACTACCTTGTTTGCTGTCATTAGGCCCAAAAAATAAAAGTATCTAGTAAGAATTTTTCTCTCTGGGAGGATTATTTTAAAGCTCTTTTCCTCAGTGATATTTGTACTTCATCTAGTATACCTAAGTCGGGCTTATCAAATGCTTCTTGTTTAATTTATTGATTCTTACATGAATAAAATATTTATTTGAATTAAGTATGATAATTAAAATTTTATAGAAATTTTTTAGTTCCTTGTTGAACAAGTTAGTAGTGTCTTGTCAGCAGTTATCTTTTTATGTGTGTGTGTGTCTGTGTGTGTGTGGTTGTTGATTTGGATTTTTAGGGGGGTGTTGGCTTTTTTTAAAGAAGCTTTTAATTAAATAAGCAAAGTACAAAGGTATAAGAAAGGAATATTAAATACAATTTCTGAAGTGATCTCAACAGAACACTTAATGAGTTTATTTTTGCTTTTGGTAGATAATGGTATGTAGAGCAAGAAATGAGAAAAATACTGTGGCCACCAACTCCACAAATCAATATATGCTCTTCTTAAAACCTCAGGAAATAGGAAATCAAATATTACCTTTTGCAGATTAATATGGGCAGTTATTAATGCACTTACTTATTTGCAAAACTGCTCTTATTATATCTTATTAGGTTAATAGACAAAAACAGAACACATATGGAATACTGCTGTGATTGATTCTTATTAAAACTTTCTTGTTACTGAAGAGTAATTTTTCCAGAGTTTCCACTGAATTTCATGGAAGCCCAGATCTACATAGCACTTTTTTTTAATGTGAGCAGACTTGTTCGCTCCTCATATGAGCAGGGTGGTTCGATCAGGTATGAAGCCCAGCAGGAATGCAGGGAGACGAACATCCAGCATAAGGACACTGGGTAAAACACGGCTTTACCCAGGTTGTCAACAGCTCAGGAAGTCAGGAGTTGAAGGCTAAGAAAGCTATTAACTTCCTATAACATCAATTCTTGCATATCATTGGGTTAACTATTGAAACTGAAGCTTGTGCTTAGAAAAACTTCAAACATGAAATTTATGCAAAGTCAATCTTCAAGAATCTTATTGTGGATCTGAAGAGAGTCCTTGACGAAAGTTTACAGGAGAAGGAAGGTTTGATCCCCTGTTAGTTGACATCCTTCCTCACATAGAATAATATTTAGCAAAAAATCCCAGTGCTGTCACTGATTCTAAATTGAAGGCATTCTGATAAATTCTAAAACTCCTTCAGTCTTGAAGATAAGCAGATTTTGACACAGTAGTATAACTGTTTACATTTTGCTTAGGAAGATTTTGTAACAATATTTTTTTCTCTACTTTTAGCCTTTCCTAAGAAATCCAGGTGAAAATTCAGAGCAATGTTTCGCCCTATACCCACACCCACTCCTCTCATTTTACTCAAGGCAAATAGAAGCATTTGGAAAAGAATTGACTTTGACAGCTCAGCTGCCTGTTTATCTAGAAGATGAGTTTATTTCTTCTTTCATGTCAGAATGTGAAAAACATTTTTAGTACCTCAGTATTTAAGCATGCTTCTCAATGCCCTGATGTTTTTCTGATTATTATAATACTGCATTCCACTTTTTCTATGCAAAGTACTCTGAAGGCACACTTTGTTCTTGAATACAGTAGGCATCTAGGGAAGAATCAGTGAGGTTTCAGTTTAGAAGTCAGCAGACTTTCATCCTAATCCCTTGAAGTCACTCTTGACTCAAGGCTGGGTAAGGTAAAATGCCTATGAAAGACAGAGATTAAAAAAAATAATTAAGGGGAATCAAGTTATTAATCTATTTTCATTAAGTTTAAACAATAAATGTATATTTTCTGTTGTCTACCTGATGTCCTGACCCTCACCATTAATAAGTTTTGTAATTTTGAATGCAATCTACCTCAGGAAGCAGCAGTTAAAGGAAAATCTTTTCCAGTGGAGCAGCTACCTTTAATAAATAATTTCTTTTTGAAGTCCTCCCTTTTTGAAGTCTTATTTTTCCCTTTTTTTTTTCCTCATGTATAGGTGATATCAGAAATAGCTGGAATAATTAAAATAAGAGTTATTTCCCTTTGAAAATGTGTCTTTTTTGAATCACATGCTGACTTTTTGTCCAGATACTAACACACTTCACAAGAGCAGTCCATCACCTGTAGTACGTTTCCATGTAAAAATGTTCCTTTTGCTATACATCAGCCTGGGGTATGTTGGTGTCCTTTGTTACAAAAAAAAAAAGAAAAAAATATGGATGAGCAAAATGTGCACAGTTATTATTGATGTTGTTGTAAATGACCACATAGAGGTGAGAGAGGGGGCTTGGGATGACACTTATCTTCTTCTTGAGCTACTGACCTTAACACCATTCAAAGATCTGTTTGCAAATGCAAAAGGACAGAGCAAAGCTTCACTGGAGAAAAGAGATGCTCCTGTTTCCCATTCTTTTCTTTTCTTCCAGAATGTTGTGGCAAATGAGAGCTCAAGTAAGGGCCATTTTCAAACTGTACCAGACATGGTATACCGAAAAAAGAAATTACTCATTTGGTATTTGTTGTCCAGGAGAATCTGGGGGTGAGGAAACTGGTCACAGGCTTCAGCCACACAGAAAGGAAGGCAAACCTGAAACAAAGAAAGCAGTGAGCCTGAAGGCTTCCAAAATAGGAGGTGGTAGGGTAAAATTCCTGAGTTTGTGGTTGCCTGTTAGAGCTCCTATTAAGAAAGTGTAATTTCAATGTGTTTAATGTTCATGGCATGAATGGGCAGAATTTGCTAAAAATGTAGAAATTGTTCTACCTTGTGACATTTTGAGTTGTTGATTTCTCTACATACAAATGTGACACCTCTTAACATTTAGAAAAAATCCACCAAACAACCCCAAAAAAGTCCTATAAACTCCATGGGGTACAGATCCTGCACAAGCAGGTTATACCAACAGATTCAGGCTATTATAATTATGCCTGAATCTGTCATTAAGAATTAAACAGTACCTGTGTACTCACATTAAACAATTTCCTATATGGTTTGTTCCTTTTCTTTTCATTGTCTTTCCAAGGAATTATTTGGCTTTCCTTTTTTTTCTCTTCCTTTTTACAAATGTGAATGTACACATGTGAATGGCGTGCTGCTCTGTCAGTAATCTACTGATTATAAAAAAAAAAACAAACTATGGAGGGAGATGGACAATTGGAAGACAACATACGACACAATAATTTATTATTTTCCAGTGAGCTCTAGTGGGTAGAACTTATGGTGTGACAACCAGTCTATACTCTGCAATTAAAAACAAGTTCTGTCAATAGGAGAAAGGAAAATTGACTAAATATTACCAAGATTTAAAGTATTTAAAGTCAAACTAGCCTTCCAGCATGTAGAAAGAGTTTCTTTCTTTCATGTCTTTGTCCTTAAGTTGTGTGACCTACTGTGCCAGTTTTAATGGGAGGTTACAGAAAATTTGGGTGAAAGACAGATTTGGCGCACAAAACCGCTTAATATATTTCATATAACAGTAGGATAGTTTTATTGGCAGCAAATCTTCTGAAAATAAAAATTCTGTCCTTATTTAAATAATTAAAGCAGATGTTTTTCAGCTTCAAATTAGTCTATAATGTGAGATGACACAGACAGCATACTCTTTCTGAAAATATGTACATTTTCCTTATGATTACCAGCTTTTGATATATTGCTAGGACTTTAATAAACTGGAGTTATTGAAAGAAGTTTTTTTTTTAACTATTGTTATGGTAATAGTCTCAGGTTATTTCATTCATGTTGGTTATGATTATCTCAGTGTGAGTGGAATCTCATAAAACTACATGAGAATTCACTTTTGTTAAACTTAGCTGTCTTATTAAAAAAAAAAAAAAAGTAGGTGAAAGAACTGAATTCTCTTTTCCCTAGAGGAATAATGTTTTGTGAGTAAAAATATAGGTATTCTACTTCAGTATTTTTCTGGTACTATTTCCTGCCCCACCTCCCCCAGTTTGGTCTCTATTACAAGAAATGAGAAAGGTGTTGTTTTATTCCTTTATTCATTTTGTAACTATTAACTCTGAATGCCTCAGAATTCTAAATCACCCATGAGAATACTTCTTATAAGAAAGGGTGCTAATAAAAGCATTCAGAAAAAATTAGACAATGTGAAGGAGACATTTAATTTCCTATAGATAGTTTTTTCTGTGCCGTAGTTCAACAAGTTTTTATTATTTTGCTGGAGTTTTTTTCATCTTGGGGGAAAACAATCAGCATCTGTCCCACTTTTTCTGAATTCACAGTATAAGGACAAGGCGTTCCAGAAAGTGAAAAATATAGTTTTTCTAAAGTGTTTTCTGAAAATTTAAAGTCTCCTAAGACATGAAAAAAACCAAACGTGTGCTTAGTTCAGGCTTCTAAAGCAGAAGTGAGGAAGGTGGAGTAAAAATCCTTCCAAATGGATTTTATTAAGTAAATGTTCCACAAAGTGTAAGTGGTCTTACAGGGATGAGTTGAGCAGCTTGAGATATTATGTCACACAAGGTCAGGTAAGGTGTTGACTCTGAAAGCTGGATCTGTTTATTCAAAAACTTGATTGTCTTCAAGCTAAGTTACAACTTCAGCATTAGTCCAGCTTGAAAGCAAACTATACTTTTATGCCTGGTCTCCAGGAGAGTTGTGATGGCACAGACTTCAATAATCTTTCAAAATGTTTTTTCCCTTCCCTCCAAGACCAGACGGTAGTGCCACAGTGTCGGGTAGCATAGTGTGAGCACCTGTCATTCTGTGTTTCATGCTTAAAAGAGACTGGCAAAGTTTTCATAAGACCCACAAGTATTTTTGCCACAGTATCTCTGATCAAGCCCACTGACAGTGCAGGTCTTCACCAGTGCCATTTGAAGTGTGTCAGTGCTGCTTCCGATGGGCAGCAAAGGTGCCTGAGACCTCAGCACAGCCCTGCAGAGCACCTGCCTACCTTCAGTGGTACCTCTGATGGCTCAGTCACCTATCAGCCCTCCACCCACTGAGTTTAGAAGCTGTGCTCTTTTTTTAGCTTAGGTAGGGAAAAGTGCATCTGAAAACATCTTGTTGCCAAGTTTAAACAAAGGTCGGCACACTCCTTTTCTAGGTCATTAATAGATGGGGTCTTAGAAACACTTTGTGCTGCCTCACAAAGGCAGGATGTCTGCAGGGAGACTGAGAGGAAATTCACGTAGCGGCTTGCAGAGAAGACTCTGCAGGAAAGTGGCAATTCTTATATCTATTTTCTAACATAGAGGCCAAGAAAGCAAATGGTCTAAGCTTGCTGTGTGCTGAGTTAATGGAAAGTTCAGAGCATGATGATAAAATGCTCTTGGGAAGTTTTCTTGGGAGTTCATGGTGTAGGTTCAAACTGAGAATTTATCCCCACTTTTATGGTATGTGTTGTTCATTCTGCTTCAGTTTTGTGTAAATGAGCAAGCAAGAGTGAATAATCCCAGCAATTAGTACTGTAAGAGCACAAGACAAAGATGAGAAGAATTTCTTGGCCTACCATCTAATTCATTAAATTGGGTCAATGAGATGCTAATGCTATGACTTTTAATAATATGTATTTCTGTTAGAGGTCATTCTCAGTGAACTTAGAATTCTCATTTGGATACCCTTCAGACAGAAAGTGTACAAACATGTATCAAAACCTCTCACTTTCTTATTTTTTGTGCTTATGCTGACGCATTTGTGTACAACAGTGACCTTTTCTCAGATCACTAATATACTTTTTCCTTAATATTGCACGTAATTTTGTCATAGCACGCTCTTCTAATTTTCTACCTTTATTTTACCCTTTCATTACAAACTGGGTTTGGGTATGGTCAAAAATAGGGGTACACAGAAGATACAACAAATAGGGAATCAGGAGACAAAGAAGATATTAAGATATTTAGAGGGAAAACACTTTCACCACTCATGTCTTGAATACTACTATTTCAATTCTCGTAGTGTCTATTCCTTTAAAGGTTCACCTAGGAGTTTTGTAATGATATTTAGTGGATTTCTTTAAACTGAAATTTTATTTACTTTTGAAAAGAACTTTGTTCACTAGACAAGGGCAAAATACCAATTATTCTTCTCCCTGATTCAATTAAATGTCATAAAGAAATTCTGTTTCACTAAACTAGGCATTTAAGATAATAAATTTATAAGCCAGATCCTTTCTACACTAACTCAGTGTAGACTTGAGAACATTCAAGTGTCTGTACCATGTTCACCACCAGAATATGGGGCCAGATCCACAGAAAAATACTCACGTTTTCTTCTGATGGTTGGGAAGGATTAGACACCTTATTTATACAGCTACAAAATCAAAACTGCTGTTATAACCAGTTGGTTGTCTAAGGCAAGCCCTGTCCGTTTTCTTTTCAGCTTTACTGAGATATTTATTATCTGACATGAACCCTTTCCTGAGGGTTTCTAAGTAATTTTCTTCCTCAACAATGATAGAAGGAGTTTCAACAATTTAACCAATATCTCTGTGACTCTTAACATCCACCAAGGGCACAGATAGGCCACATTCAAAGGCTGCCTGTCCAGAATACATTCAGATTCATAGCTTCTCACTGTGTAGGAAGGTGGTTTTGCATGGTGATTGGGAGAGTGGAGAACAATGTTCATTTTTTTTCTTAGTGACGATTTAAAAATCTTCATTCTGCCCACTCTTTCAGATCAGGCAGAAAAGACCTGCTTTATGTTCACCTTTCCAGAGCTCTTTAGAACTTAAACGAGGATTATGACACTCATGATTTCAAAATAGGAAATTGATAGGATTTATGCTAATTCTTTCTGTGACTGTAGTACCTGGGTAGAATTTTAGCTGTCAAAACATAACTGTTCCTGTCCTCAGTGTTTCCAATTATATCTAGGCATCTTTTCAATAAATTCCCTAAGTGAATATTGTGAATTTGCTTTTTGATGACGCTTACCTGTCTATTGCATAGGCTCTGAGCCTTTATTTAAGATGACCAGTAATTGCTTCCAGAAATAATTTAGTTAGTTTGACTGTTTCATCATGAATTCTTATATGTCTTGGGTTTTTTTTTATCTGGAACTGCAGCATTCCCTCTGCATTAGCAATAAACAATAAAATGCTGGGTAAAAATCTGGTCTAAAAGAGGAGCAGTAAATTTTACGTGTTATTTTTTAGAAGGAATAATCATGCTTGTGTCCTACCATTCCTTAGGGAAATTGACCAAAATCTTTAAACTGAGTCTAATCCTGATTTTGAGTTTGCTCAGGAGACACTAATTTAATTTATAGCTTTTTTTTAATGGTAAAATGAGTCTTAGATTGTCAGAGTAATGTAGCAGTATAAGGCGTTTTTTTCACTAAATCTTAAAGCAAAAAAAATCAAAATTAAAACAAAACAAAGCAACATATGCTTGTCTCTCTCCCTTTTTCCCACCCAAATTCCACAAATGCCAGTAATGACTTCCTCTGCAGTAGGTGTTAGTGACATCAGTTACACCAATCATTGAATGGAATTCTAAATAAAAAATGTGGGTACATCCCTAAAATTCCTTTTAAAATCTGAAGCATCTTTTAAATATCCATTCTAAACTACAATATTGGATATTCCTTTAAATTGGTGCATCAGAAAGACTACCTTAGGTATTAGGATATGTGTTTAAAGATAAAGGGAAACAACTTCAAACTGACATAGTCAACAGCATATTGAGCTAGTTTTCATTATAACTTGATTTTTTTTGTTATTTACAATACAAAGCTGTCCATGAAAAAAAAAGGTTTAAGTTTCTGCTATTAGTATGTTAAATGAGCAAAGCCTTGCCAAAAATATATAGTCACTTTGATGCTGAGGTGCTTCAGATTTTTAGTCTGCCATTTTCCGTGATTCTTCATACATCTCTCAATTTCTTCCTTTCTTCTCATTATTCCAAGGGAGTGGGAGGAGGGAGAGGTGGCCGGCTACTTGATCTGATCAGTAGACCTCAATCTGAGAAATCTAGATATTCCATACTTCTAAAGAACAGGAGATACACAATTTCTTCCATCCAGAGAGGTATCTTGCATAATATGTTTTTGTTCCCAGGGGGATAAGGTACTTCTGGTATCTCAGAATCTCTACAGTAGTCCTTTCATTTTGGAAAAATTTAAGAATCTAGTGCTGTCAGCACTCACTTTGTAGTCCAGTATTTCAATCTGTATTCTGTCTGTGCTCATGTATCATTCTCAGTGACTCCAGTGGGAATGTCACTGCAACAACAGAGCTTGAAGGAGAAAGCACTACAAGGTGTCTAATATTCACTGAAGTTGGTCAGAAGCTTCTCACTGACCTTCAAGTGCAGCACTAGGCAAAACCAATTGTCCTCCACTGCAGTGTCGGCATTCCATTCAACAAGACCATGTATAAACAAGTAAATAAAGCACTGGTAATAATATCCACTCTGGTCTTGTACATTCATAATAGGCTTAATTTAAAAATTCATTTTTTATGATCAACCCCGCATTGCTTGACAAGTATATTTATGCGGTCTAATTGCACTTACTGTAATCTGAAAAACACAATTGTTGTTGTTCAGCATCATTCCTGTGGCTGAAGTCCTGGACCCTCTTTTCTATAATTGAAGTATCTGAAAGCCCACTACAGCTCTATGACATTCTCATTTCAATTTACTGGCTTAAAAATCCATTGCTACTGTTTACCAGTTTTCAAATAGATAAGAGTTACTAGAACTGGTAGGGATGATAATTTTTTTTTCTTCTTTTTAATGTGCATTTACTAATGAATACCATGCTTAAATACATGTGTAAGCCTTGAAAGCATTCACTCTGCTTGTTTAAATAACTGCATCCATGAAAATGTTGTTATATGGACTAAGCGAAACTGCAAAGTCAAAGTGTCTTCTCAGTATTTTTTAAAAAAAGGACCATGATGGCAGTAAAGTTTGTGTCAATTCTTCCATTTTGTCCATTTTCCCTGTGAAAGACCAATTTCTCAAGTGACATTAGGGAGGTTTATCAATGTACTGTCATTAAAGGTATGAACTATTAGGTTATATGACATGACTGTGATTCCATGATGATTTTTTGCCTTTTCTTTTATACCCCTTTTAAATACCCTTTTATATAGCTTTTATGTATCCTCAGTGCTTTTAGAACACATACTTGTAATTCCCTAAGTCTGGTAACTTAGCTTAGACCTAATATTCTGCTAAGCCAAGAGATCAAACATCCCAGAGGCCTCGCAGTTGGAGGCCAGAAAGTCCTATGCTATCCTGAGAAACCAAGGTCCTTTCTAGCACACATCCTGTAAACTACGATAGGTCCGTGCAGGGGGGAATTCCTCAAGATGAGGGAATCATTCAAGCCTCTCACTTGGGAATCTTTGATAGACATGCTAATTTGCAAGGCCTATAAATTGTATACGCGATCTATCATGGGTGTGCATTTTGGTGTGCATTTCAGCACATTCCACCCTGGACAAGTGGTGCGCCTTAAGGATCCTTAAATAAATACCAAGGTAAAAATCCCTTTTCCCTTAACCGTGTCTGGCTCTTAATTTTAAGACCAGGGAAAGGCAACAACTGCACATGGTATAATGCACAATTTGGGCAAACTTCAAAGGAGTGTAGATACATGGCAGGACAGGGCAATGTTTTCACAAGCACCAAACCACAGGAGACAGCACCACTGTCTCCTTACACTGACAAAGCCACCATCACGAGAGGGCATTTAATACTGCAGCAGCAGGTAGCACAAACTCTTGTGGAGCAGAAGAAGCAATTATACAACTCTGCTTTTTTGTGACATATGGTAGTATCGCAACAGAGTGAAAAATTAAGACTTTAGATGTTTTAATTTCATGATATATATACAATTTAACAGATCTGTGAGCTATGGTTTGCAGCTGTGACTGAAGGAATCCGGAGTTGAAAATTGCTTCTGGAAGGATTTATCCTCATGAGGAATTCTAGCTGCTGTTTCCCAAAGGTCATATATACTGTTGGAGTTCCCTGTTTCCTCTCCTACTTATTGCCTTCCTGTTTATTATTTGTTTTCTCCTCTCCTTAAGTCTTGTGTCTTAGAGACCAAAGACAGAGGTAAGGACTAAATACACCCAAGATTAATAAAACAGAGGATAAGTAAAACACAGTGCTTTTTAATTTGCTTTGTTTTGGTTTTTTTAATAACAATTCACCCTATGGTGAAACTGAATTGTCTAGATGATGAGCTATATTTAACCAAATAGTGTAAAGTAAGAAGGAACAACTATATTATTTTCTTATTTCAGAGTATAACTGCTGGCTGCTGCTTGGTCAAATTTTATTGTTATTGTCCCAATAGTGGCTGGGAGAGGTACTATTGTAGATGACTTTTATTTATTTCCTGCAAGAGGGCCAGTGTCTTCTAACTTCATTGACATCTTTGGCAAAAGAACGTTCAGACCCAGTACCGCTTTCAAGAGGAGAAGCAGCAGCAAAATATCAATTGTCAGAAGTTAATGCAGGCTCTTTTTGAAAGGCATGAGTGCTCTCACCATGCTGGTGTATATTGTTTTCTTTAAGCTGTTCATGAAGAATGATTTTTTACTCAAACAGGAAAAAAACCCTCCAAACCAAAAACCTCCTTTATTTATAATGCTTCAGTTATACATACTTACAGAACACGGTTATAATTGTATTTTTTTTTCTGAATATTTACGGAACTCATTCTATACTACTTTGGATGTTTTTCATGTTCTAGAAGCTTTCATTTTGCAAACTATAGAATAGACAACTCATAAACACTTGAAAAAATATAGCTTTCATGGGCAGGATAAAAATATTTGGTATATATATGAGTGTGTAATCACACACAGAGCACCATATACCAGCCACACTGTATTATGAGGTGTGTTTAGGTTTCTGATTGCCACCTATCATGTCAACTTATTCTACAACTCAGTTTATACAGAACTGTAAAGTGATGAAGCATGAATGTGCACTGCAAACTAACTTTCCAACCCTGAAATAAACCACTGAAGTGAGCACCAGTAAAACTGTCTTTTAATAGTGGAACTCAAGTGGTTCTGCAATGCCATGCACTCAGGTAATTTTGTTCTTGGTTGTTTTGGGGATTTTTTTGCAGTCATCCAATAATATTTTGCACAATATTTTTTTGTGCAAAATTAATGAACAATAACTAATTTCCCTTTGTCCTGGTTTCAGCTGGGATAATTTCTTTTTTAGTAGCTTGTACAGTGAGGTGTTTTGGATTTAGCATGAAAATAATGTTTTAGTTGTTGCTAAGTATTGCTTTAAATCAAGGACTTTCAATATCCCATCCTCTGCCAGTGAGCAGAGACACAGGAAGCTGAGAGGGAGCACAGCCAGGACAGCTGACCCAAACTGGCCAAGGGGGTATTCCATACCACAGAACATCATGTTCAGTGTGTAAACTAGGGGGAATCAGCTGTCAGGAGCTGATTGTTGCTTGGAGTCAGGCTGGTCATAAGCCAGTGAGTGGAGAGCAGTTCTACTGTCCATAACTTGTTTCTCTTGGGTTTTATTCTTGTCTCACTCTCTCCTTGTCATTACAGTTATTATTAGTAGTAGTATTTTACAGTTATTATAACATTATTATTATTATTTCATATTTTGTTTTAATTCTGAAAACATTTTATCTCAACCCATAAATTTTGCTCTTCCTTCTGATTCTCCTCCTCAGGGTGGTCAGGGAGAAGAGTAAGTGAGAAGCTGTGTGTTACTTTGTTGCCATTTGGGCTTAACCACAGAAATCTTGTAGAACAAATATTATATTTTTCATACATTTTTAATTATTATTTATTTGTACAGAAGAATGCAAGTGACTAAAACAAAATATATATGACTTTCTCAAAGTTTCAATGAAATTATTTTAAACAATAGAGGTGAAAACAACTTGTTTGGTACAGCTTAGACAATTAAAAATACTAACATGTTGTACTTTGTTAAAACATTTAGTGGACGAAGGAAAAAGGATGAGTGGTACATAATGAAAGCAATTTTTTTTTAATACAGCACTTGGAAATGTCTTGATGACATTTAGCAATTTTCAGAATAAGATCAATTTCTTGCCTTACCTGGCAGTTCTATCCTCTGTAACGGTGAACTTGATTTGCTCAGAAATAACATAAACAGTCACTTCAGATTTTAGAAAGTTCTAGGTGTTTAAAAAGCACAGACAACAATTTCTCACTAATCAAGAGCCCTTTTGACTACTTTTGGACCATTTTTACTATGCCTTTATCAGGCTTAATAAGCTTGAAACTTGTCAGTTCAAGAAAAACAAAAGGACTCAGATTTTGGGAGTGGGAACCAAATGATACATAGAAGAGCAAAGCTCTTATTTAGAAGACCATTATAATTATCAGCATGCACATCAATTCATTCTACCAAAGCAACCATGATTACACGAAAAAAAAAAATTACTGATTAACTATTTTTGTTTTGGTTTGGTTTTTTATTTAAAGACTTGAAAACCGCCCATAAAAATCCCTTCCCCATCAGTTGATCCAATAAAAGTTATTATTGCCATCTGCAAACTTCTACTGCTTAAGTAACCAGGATGATTACTGCAGACATCTGCATAAGTTTAGTTTCTCTCTTTTGCAAGACAACAAATTACAACTCCTATGCCACACCATACTTCTGCAACAGAAGATGCCAAAACGATGTCCTTGCATTCACAGCTGCCATGTCTGCTTGACCCAGAGGGAGCTAAAGGCAACTATGTGGGTTTTTTAATTAGAGTACTGGATTATCTCACCATCACACTGGAATATTTTACTTTTCTGTCATTGGCAGTATTACTAGAGTAGATGATACTGTAGGAAACACATTTCAGGTAGACAGCATGTATGTTTTTCTAGATTGCAAATGATAATTAGCCCCTTCTGTGCAGCATGGAAATGAGCACTAACCTAAAACCTGTGAAACTACACTGAACCACTATTGGTTTTTGAGCAATAATTTCTGAATTATTATTTTTAGTCAAGTAATAGCAAAAAGGTCTGTGGGAAGGCAATGTTTAAAATTCTAGTTCAAATATAACTGTAAATTTGGAATGGTTAAAATTATTTTTATAAATCTGTGCATCACTGATAACCTAATTAGAATTAATGACTTTCCTCTGGTATATTTTTCTGTTCTCAAAGTGTCCTTGAATTATGTCTAGGTCTGAATGGTCAGATACATTTAAAAGGTAAGACAAACTTAAGACAAATTAAGACAAATAGGATTTCCCTTTTGCCTTTGGACATATTTGTAAAATATGTGGATTAGTCTTACTCTGTTTATACTGGCTGGTTTATATTCTACATTAAGCTCTGGTAAGGCCACAGAAAATAAACTTGGGAAATATTATGCAGAATTTTATGGAAATATTTTACTTCAGAATTGAGCAAGGGTTTTAAGAACTCCTTGCATTATGTGAGATGCCATTTAGGTGAGTAACTGGATCCTTTCACATGACTAAAAATTATTTTGAACAGTTGAAAGGATTCCTCTAATCAGATCTTACCTAATGCACAGAATTCCAGTGATAATTCAGTGTTAAGAGAAGTCTTTTGTCAAGCCATTCATATTCACTAGGTCTGATTACTAAAAGTAAGTCAGAAGCAACTCTAGGAGATACTGGATTTACATTTATATATGCCCAGTATCTGAAGGGAAGTCAGGCTCTATTATACTACATTAATGTGGATGACACACAGTAGCTGTCATGAAGCTTTTACTGAAATCAGATATTAAGTAGGTATCTGGAAAGTAATAAGACTTCAGATTTAGAATATCTTTTTTATTTAAAGAAATGTCTTATTTATTCAAACTGCAAAGCCTATGCAGCTACATTACAGAAATTCTAGATCTATTACAGAAATTACAGTGTCCTAGGTAGCATTGTGAAAGCATTTTTAAAAAAACAGCTGGGTTGACATTTTGTTGTTGTAATTAAGGGCACTCAAACAATTATATCTATTTAAAAACCTCCCAATTAGAAATCTTTCAATTGCTAGAGCTGGTGTTTATATGAATTATAAATCTTCCTTTTGTACAAACACTCTGTATTTATTTTATCCATTCTTTTTTGTCTGTATCCTTTTTGATTTTAATTTTTATTTTTGTACTTGGAATTTTTTTCCTCTAAAAAATCCCCAAATTTAAATATTTATATTGTCTTAAATTTGGATGAAAACACTGAATGTTAAAACTCTTTTCTGAAAAAAATCAGTCACAGAATAAACTGAGTTGGAAAGGATCCACATGGATCATAGAGTCCATCTCCTGGCCTTGCACAGGATACCCCAAGAGTCACACCATGTGCCTAAGAGTGTTGTCCAAATAGTTCTTGAACTCTGTCAAGTACCCCATTGTGACACTGCTGTCATCTGACTTTTCTAAATTACATCTTTTTGTGTTCTCAGATGTTCTTGTCTTCCACAGCAGGTGATGCAGTTCCTTTCTCCTTCACTCTACGAAGTCATATCCTTCCTGTGATGCACTTTTGTCTCTTCTTTTGGCTAAAGTGTGATGATTTTCTAAGAGGAAGAAAATGTCCTGAAATGATATTTTATTTAAATTTTCAGTTGTTTGCTTCCAATTGAAATACAAAATATTTCAGCGCTAGTTGGTTTTTTTGTTTGGTTGGTTGGTTTTCTTCCTAATGGAAAAAGAGATTATTTTTCCTATTAGCTATTCAAGATATTACCCTTCCTTCCCCTCCACTTTTCTCACAAGAGAAAAAAAAAGAATTGTAATTGATATAATGTCTGAAAATTTTTGATTGGTGAGTGTGGTATCCCAAAATACAAAATATTTGTTCTCATCACATAGATAAATAATTCTAGACTGAAATAATTCTGCAAATCTTACTTATGTGAGTACAATACTTACTTATGTGAATAATTCTATTGGCCTTTAAGCATTAATAACTGGATGTTATGAATAGGAAAAAAATTCTGAAAGACTGATTTTTTTTTCTTAACTAATATGACAGGTAGTCCTAAAAAGATATTTGTAGTCAGCAAATTTGAGCCTATGGAGTGTATCACAAACAGTGAAGCCATTTTCACAGTGCCAAGTACTTGAATAGGGAAGAAAGATATAATTTTCATTAAGACAAAGTGACTTTGTTGCTCTAGTTGCACAGTATGAATTTTCTCAAAATGGCAGAGAGCCCAAATCAAATATTTTTCATTTGATATCCAGGTAGACTTGAGACTCTTTGCTGAGAATGTTTTTAGTTCCATTTAAACCAGGTGTCAGAAATCTCTACAGATGCAATTATACTGCCTAAAACTATTATAAATAAGAAAAATGTTATTATAATAATATTTTATGATGTATGTTTTAAATTAGCCAGAAACTTACTTGATCAGACATTTATGATGAGATTCCAACATCTCTTAAATGTTTGATTTCAACAATTGTTTGTAACCGTGGACCTGATGGATATAGCTTTTCCACTCTTGTTAAAACTACTCTTCAGTAGAACTCAAAAAGTAATGAAGTTGACTATTATAAAGGTTTTAGTGCAGCTCCATCTCCTCTGTGTAAGAGTTAAAGTTCACTTTGCAACATATGTGGTGCTTTACAATATTCAATTCTTACTCTTAATCTTGCTGTTTTCCAGATGTCCCATGCATTTAAAATCCCATAAAGACAACTAGAACTTTTGTGTTTCATGCTCTCAGCAGACCTGAAGTATTTCATAGAATCACAGGATATGCTGAGTTGGAAGGGACTCATCAGGATTATTGAATCCAACTCCTGGCACTATGCAGGACACCCCGAAAATCACAGCATTTTCTTGACAGTATCATCCAAACACTTGAACTCTGTCAGGTTTGTTGCTGAGATCACTTCCCTGGGGAGCCTGTTCCAATGCCCAACCAACCTCTGGGTAAATTTCTACCTCTTGCTTTCCATCAGTTTCTGTACAGAGCACAGACAAAAAATAGATCAGGATGCACTTTTTTAAAAAATAAAATTACTCAGAAGGAAGCCCCTAGATGCCGTTCAGCATCCTTCTAGTTCTTCTGACATTCCTTTAATCTGGGATCTTCATAATGCTACTGCCTGTTTTCCTGAAAAATTGTAAATGGTGAAAGATCCCATAAGTCACCAGGTTAGGAATATCAGACATATTCATATTTCCCACCATGTTGCGTGGCAGAAGCCTAGGATTGGAGCTGTGGCATCCTGACATCTACAGCTGCCTTGGATAAGAGGGTGTATGTCTTACCATATAGATTTAGCACCAAAACTTCCTGCCCGAGGTTAGGACGCTTTATCAATGAAGATAAAAAATCATGAAGATGTTACACAATGCCACTTAGACAGTGGATTACAAAAAACCAAATCAGGATTCTGTTATTAACAAACAATAATTTCATTAACTCTTTAATAAATTTATATTTATAAGTATATACATTTATTTATCTTATTTAGGGCTATATTACATTAGTATTTAATTTTTTAGTAATTGGTGAGAACAATTCTGGGAATGAACATCTTGTAAGATAGCACTCTACAATGAATCTGAAAAACAGATTTATTGGCAAATTGGTCATAGTATGTTTATGACAAGACAAGTTTTGTAGCTAGAGGCAGGATTGGCATCACATAAATCCATGTTTGACAGCCAAGGAACGGTTTTCCAATATTCGTGTCTTCTTTGCACTCTTTCTCTGTATTTTTTATTATTATTATTATTATTATCTGGAAGTGTAAATAAGAGTGAACTAAGGCAAGGAAAAAATATGTTAGCCTGCTGTAAACAACTTTCAGTGTAGTATTCAAACAGACAAATACAAAACATAAATGTATATAACACATCCCTCGAGCTGCAGTGCGATGATTAAGCAGTTGCTTTACAAGTTTTAATTATTTTAATACCACAGATCTTTAAAAATTCATCAGAGACAATAAAACTGTTTTTGAAGGATTAATATTTACAATGAAAATTGAAGAAATTCTTTGAGTGTTATGAGGGACTATTAAATTTAAGAAACTTGAGAAAACACCTGTGAATTTATTATATAATTGATAATATGGGGAAAAAAGTGTAGAAGAATAAGTCAAAAGTGATAATATGAGACAAGAATAATTTCAGACACTGGTGTTACATGTAGTTTTGCCATTGGGTTCCGAATTTTGTTCTATGAGCATTTTGGAGAGTAATCCCATAAAATATTTTTTTTATAAAGTGACAGTATTTGGAAGATTTTTTTTAGGTATTCTGATCATACCTGTGCTTCTGTATCCTTATCTTTGGTGGAGTTTGCACCTTTATCTTAAGTGGAGATGTGCCTTTAATGGACTATCTGTAAAGTGTATTATTCAAGATCCTCATGAAGTCTTCCAGTGAGTAACAGCAGTAGTCACAGTGCAGCCTTCTGCAAGGAGCCTACTATCTCTGGTTTATCATTATCTTTCATTCAGGTTATGAACTCTGTTTTTACTTTGGCTAACTGCAGATATGACAGTCAAGGATCAGAACTATAATCTGTATCCTAGACTGTACTTGGTAAAGAGTTTCCTTTGTGTTCTATCAGACAGTTATCAAACTATGCTACATTTACAGGGGGAAGAGAAAAATGATAGGCAATGTTTGTATTCCTTACCAATTACACTAACAAAGCAAACAAGCTTGATTTATAGCAAATAATGGGTCTTGTGAAATGGAAGAGTCCAAACAACATTTCCTTGCAGCTCTGTGGGCACAACTCAGACTGGTGTCATATCTTGTGTTTTCTTTCTCAGTTTATATTTCCAGCTGCCAGGAAGGATTTTCATCCTGGAGCAAGGTTTGAATATAAAACATTCTCATTCAAAAAGCAATTTATATGGGGTCATAATCTTTCCCAGGCTTAGCCTATATTTCTGGTATGTGTTCTGTAGAGATTTATTTGAGCTGAGTATGAGCCCTAAATCAAGCGTACTTGAAGAGTGATAACAAAAAGCACAGGCCCAGAAATGCACTGCTTGCTTCTGTCTTCTCTCTCCTCGGGAGTACCATTACATCTTCCATTATGAACCCAATATAGATTGCAAACACTGTACATGAAAGTGCAAATAAACTCTAAAGAACTCTGTTTCAGCTGTCACCACTTTTTGGGTGCTTGTGCCTTGGATGTCTTAACAATTGAAACAGAAAAAAATTGTTGTTTTTCGTTAACACATTCCACTAGAAGTACTATTGAGGACTCAGGACAGTGGCTTTCCTAGAAACCTGCTGCAAGTCTCTTTTTTCCTTTCATTAAAATGACTACTTTGGGCAAATTATTTCTGTCTGACTTTTATCCCAAAGTCTATGCCAGTGACTAGGTTTAGTCTGAGGTGACAAATGCCACATAAGAACAAAAATCTGAGAGCACTGTTTGTACACTTAATTTTCATTTCTGTGTCCTTTCCATCATTTAGAACAAATATTATGCTCTTAAATATGGATTTGGGAAACATCATAGCATGTGGTTCTCCTTTCAGTACTTTTGATGTCCTCAAGTAGAATAGATTTTCAAAAACAGTGGGAAAAATACAGCTACAGAAAATATATCTCTCTGCCTTTCTCTCTCAAAAGTAATTGAGATTAAGTCACGTGTAAGTTTCTGTTTCTGCCTTTTTCAACTGTAAGCTTGTTCATATGATATAATTTCTTGAATTATTTTTAGTGTATAATTTTGCAAGTAAGAGAGGCAATTCCATTTGTGTGCAGGATAATGAATGTCTAACACCAATACAGACTTGGTCTCCAGAATATTAATTTTTAATTCTTCAGCATTAAAAACATATTAGATATTTTCTTGTTTTCCTTGCTACCTTTAAAAGAAATGCTTTTAATTCTTTAGTTCAAAAATTGAAAATAACTTCACAGAAGGAAACTTACCATACAAAACAGTAAGTTATGACATTTCACTTCAGTTTTTCTTTATCCAGGAAGGGGATCCATAAATAATAAAGGAATTAATGCAACTTGCACACTTCCTCCCCTCCCCCTCTCTCTCCACGGTTTAATAATCCAAAGGTTAGCTGCCTAAATATTTAATCACCTATTGCTTCTGCAGAATAAATAGAAACATGTTCTTGTACAGATTGTCTACCTTGGGCATATGTCCAAGAATGATGTAACTTTCTTTCGGCTATGGAAAACCTAGGATGCCACTTTGGACAGGACAATGCATGACAGCCTAAATGAGTGGTGCCCTGGACTCATAATGGTGAAATTGCACTTTGACTTAAACCAGGCTGCCGTGGAGAGACAGCCTGTGTTCTGTGTCATAATGTACTCCTCTGAGACCTGGTGGAACATGAAACTGCTGTGTTCAACCAAAATTTTTGGAGTAGACTCTTCACTGGGGCTGTTAAAGCATGTCTTTTCTCAGCTGTCCCTTTCATAGAAAGATTCATAATGCTAATAAATAAAAAAGCACCTCTCAGTTCAGTAAAAAATTTACTAGATGCTATGCAAATCTCTAAGCAGTAGAGGATGATGACTCACATGCCAGGTTTTGTAAGAGTACTTTGCTGAAAAAGCAGCACTACATGTTTCTCCCTACTTTAATATCTTTAATGTGTCGCTTAGAGAAAAGGTAAAATAAAGGAATTTGAACAGCTATTTTCTGTAAGATTATTATTAGGTGCTTTTTAAAAAGTTTTTTTAGCAAATGCATCTTCTTCCATATCATAAAAAATAGGTGCTTTGTAGACTAGAGAGTCCTATTTTCACCAAAGCTGGAAAATAAAATGTGGCTATGTTCTAAGTGTGTCACACCCATGTCCTAATCTCATCTTGGAAAATCTAGGCAATATCTTGATCTTGCATGGAATCTTACATTGCAAAAACATCATCAAGTTTACGAGTTCATGTAATTCGAAGTTGGAAAATCTCAAAAAGTAGGCAATCATACCAAAGAGCCTATAGCTCAGTTTGGGACATGACTATGAGAAGAAATAAACCTCAGAAATTCAGAGCACAGAAGCTATTTTGCACTAATTCTCTGTGTGGACAAGTGTTCAAAAGTGAAAGGTAACCATTACACTCAGCTGTGTCTGAGGCACAGTCAAGTGAAACATGCTTGAGTTGCAGGAAGATTCTCCATGAGGATATATTGCTCTGTGTGAATACATCTACAAACCACCCATTCATTGGAACTGCAAAGGTAAATTATCAGAGCAGGTCCTTACTATGTCTGAAGCCTTCCGTATTTTGTATTTTTATTGTTTTTGAACAAAAAGTGACATGACATTGATGTGAATTCTTGAAATCTTGTTCCTTGAACAAGACCAGGCAGCAAAATTTGTTCAAGATAAGGCTTGCTGTAATGGGGAAAAAGTCTACATTTTTACTCCATATTTCTGGAAATAGTCCACAATTTTAAAGTTTTTCTTCATAACTTTTTTAAAGATTTCTCAGGCAGACACTGAATCTGAAATACAGTAAAATAGTTTGAATTATTTGGAGTTGAAAAAATTGATTCTGACAGTGGGAAATGTGTCTCAATTCCAATGAAAAATGATGCCATTTGCATTAATGAAGACATGAAGATATATAAGGAGGTGGACAACACCCTATCAGATCTAATATTGTATCTTTTTAGTCTAGAAGTATATAACATAGAATTATATTATCATTTTCTCCTGTTGATCCTAGCTTAATTTCAGGACTGGTGTCATTAACATAACACAGTAGCAGCTCTATAAGGGACTATCTGTAGAAGGAAAATCCAGGTGCTAATGGAGATTCCTAATAGCTTAATATGGTTTTCTTGGAGTTTCAAGTAAAGAATAAAAACTCCCAAACTATTTGTTAATGTGATTGATAGACTTGACTGAAGTCAACTCAAAATCTAATGTAAGGCTGGTGGGAGCATTTTATAAAGAATGTAATTTATGCAGTTTCGCAGACCTTTTACAGTTAAGTAACTGTGTGTACTAACAGAAAAACGGATCCCATTTGCATCTGGATTTTTAAATGACTATTAAGTTATGTGCACTAGAAACTTCTATAAATTCTTCCATTCAGGAAATAAATGTGAGATACTGAATTTTTGGGCTCATTAGAACTAAGCAACTAATTTTGAATTAATAATATCATTGCTAAATTGGGAATTAGGATAAACTCCATGCTGTTGTATGAGAAAAAGGCTGAGACATTTAAACCACGATGAGAACACGCATATTTGTAGGCTGTTAATAGTTTCACAAGACAAGGACAATAGTTTAAATTAGTTGAAATATAGTCCAGTGAAAAATTAGTTGAATGGTGGAAGGACTTGGGTAACCACAATGGAAAAGGGAAAAGAGGAAAGTGGGAAGGCAGATGCAGAAAGGGAAAACAATATGGAAGAGGAAAGAATGGAGGCAAGGCGAGGCGTTTTACCTAGAGAAAAAAAGGGCAAAAGATGATCAAAAGTCTGGAATAACAGAAGCAGCAATGTTCAGACAGCTGTAGGGGCAGTATTATGCACTCAAGCATCCATTGGTGTTTTAGATTTTAAATAAAACCTTTCAATTTTACACAATGTCCACTTACTCTGGAAAAAATACAACACAAAACTTTCTGAAGAATACTTGCTTTGACTCTTAAGGAAAAAATAGTAATTTTTTTATCTTCTTTGCTTCAGTAAAACTTTTACTGGTGATCTAAGTTTCCCCCCAATTTTTAATATGTGTTTCAATGTTCTTTTTTAAAGTGTTCATTTTTCTTTCCATTATTCCTTTTCTTCTTGCTCTTCATACAGATTTCATTTTATTAACATTTGACTGTTCACAGTGTTCCTTTTCCCGTGATCTTCTGTTATTTTCTTTGGACATTACAAATGCCTAAAGAGTTCAGCCGTACAGAGATACTACTAATGCCACAAATGTATATAGGGCAGGAACTAGACAGAGCTTTTGCTTTCTCTTGATCTCTTGTGCACAGAGAAATGTTCTTACTGCTTCACTAGACCCAGAAACTTTCCCTATTTTGTGAGTGTACTAGTTTGAAAGCAAACCAGTGAGAGACTTGAAATCAGAACTACAATTTAATAGGAAAATTAAAAATAAATGCAATAGTACAAAACCACTGACAGAGTCAGGATACAAGCTGACACCCTGTCGGGCAGGGTGGCAGTAGCAGTCCCATTAAACAGTGGCTGCAGTCCTCCTGAAGTGATAGATGTGGTCCTGTTGAAGCAGTGATCCTGTAGAAGGGTCTGGTCCTCCTCTGAAGGTCCAGTGGTGGTTATGTAGCTCTTGCCCTCTGGGAACCCAGTAGGTAAGGGCTGAGTGGGGTGTTCCAAATCTCAGATTATATCCAGGTAGGAACGCTTGGTTCCTCCCCCTGGGCAGAGCATCTCACAATGGGATGATGTAATTTTATGAGTCATGCAGTGAGGCTTGACAGCCCATTAACAGAAGATATTCCCCGGAGGGAGTTATCAGGGATGTGTCATGGAAGAGATAAAGAGCCCTGCTCCACCTGGTTTCAAAAAATGGTGACAGTATACCTTTGGTTACATCTTACACTGTAACCAGAGACAGTGAGTACATTTTAGTTTTCTGAAGTCCAAAGACTTAAATTTGGCACTTGAACAGCTGTGCTAAATTTCAAGCTAAGGAGGTAAGTATTTCCAGAAATGTAGTCCAGTGAAAAATCAGCTGTGCTTTAGCTTATTAACAGTCCTACAGGAAATGGTGCTGACTTATATCCAGATTTGTTTACTGAAATGTTGTGAGCAGGCTTTTCCTACTTGACATAATTGAAAATGCTAATTTTTGGGATTACTATATGAACTCCACCACCGCTGGACGCTTTTTTGTCTGTTTTTGACTTTGCCAGATGTGCACTGATCTAACACAGAGATTTCAAATTTCATGACACAACTTTGTTAGTTTGAAATGTTTCTTTCCAATTTCTTCAAGCAGACAGAAATAATGGATAAGTCTAGGGAATATCAGGATCCTGACTCTGTGTCAGTCTACTATAATGCAGTTTCAGGGTCCTTACTTCTTTTCTGCTGCAGTAGAAGTTTGTCCTTAAATGGGGAAATGTTGCAAAGCGTCTACTTCTTGTTCTTCAGATATCACTTGCATCCTTGTCACAGCTGAGTCTATTCTGCCTTCAGTGTGTCCTGTCTAACCTCTGGACTGGGCTAAATATGGGTCCTCAGGAACGTGTCACCACCAAGTGTTGTTGAGTAGTCTGTGGTTATTGAGTTGTTCCCAGTTATCAGTTTCATTTATCAGAGAGAGATTTTTCATTCTTAATTTTCTGTTGTTAATTTCTTGCAGCAGGTGTAGCCATTGAGCTCATCAGGTGTCCTGAATGTTCCTCAAAGCAATATATGGTCAAATGTTAATAAAGAATATAATTTTCATGACCATCCTAAAAGGGTAAAGATCCTCACCTCAGCTTCCACTCTTGGACTGAAATCAAATGAAAATAATCAAAATAAATTCTGATTTTAAATATGCAGTCACCTTGCCTTGCACTCTAAGGCTTACTCTATGGGAACAAAGTAATTTTGGGGGAGAAGTCTGTTGAAAGACTGTTGAAAGAAACGCCAGCAGATTTTGGTTTTGGGAAAAAAAAAGATGTGAAAGTGCCTGAGGATGGTGTAGGTTTTTTCAATTTACTGCCTGTAATCAGTGCTGTTTGAATAGAAAACACCCACAATTGTTTGGTACCTATCACACTTCATCCAGGCAGAATTCAGTGATAGAGCGTCATATCATTCCTTTAAAAAAAAAGAGAAAAAAATTATCTGTTATCTCTTAGATAAATGATACCTTAAATTTTATTATAAGACTGATCTGGCTTCCTTATTGCATTATCAGGACCTACCTCCTGCCAGGCTATACACGATGAAAATTCCTCTGATGAAAGGAAGGGACATAACTTCAGACAGAGCTATATCATCAAAGGGATTAAATGATTGCAGAAATCTTTTTTGTGGGACCTGCTTGACAAACAGGGAAGGTGTCATCACAGTGGAGAAGGAGGATGGTTTGGAGGATGATTTTGCCGCACCTTGAGTATTGTGTCCAGTTCTGGGCCCCCCAGCTTAGGAATGATATTGAGGTGCTCTAACGTGTCCAGAGAAGGGCAACAAGGCTGGTGAAGGGTGTAGAGCACAAGTCCTGTGAGGAGTGGCTGAGGGAGCTGGGTGTATTTAGCCTGGAGAAGAGGTGGCTCAGAGGTGACCTTATCACTCTCTACAACTCTCTGACAGTTTTCTGCAAATACAAAATAAGCAGAATACTGATAAGGGAGACAGATAATAGGCAAGAAGGAGCATTTTGAAAGAAAGGAGTGTAAGATAATTCAGACAACTCTCCATTGTGGGTGAGACTTGAAGTGGAGAGATGACTTGCCTAAAGAGCAGCTCCACCTTTATGTACTAAAGTTGTGGGTTTTTAAAATTTCTTTCTTCTGTAGAAATGTTTTAGTTATATAGTAAGTTTTATCAAAGTAAATTATAAGACTGGGATTGGGACTTTGAAATGGGTTTAAACTCCATTCAAAGCAACATGGTGAAAATAATAGATCCATCATTCAAATGATGAAGACCAACTCACTACAACCTGTGGTCCGAGAGAAGCTTGCCAGTTTTCATTGCTGCGATTTGTTTCCTAAAGTATAGACAAGAAAGCAAAAACTCCAGAAAGCATAGACTTGTCAGTTATTCCATGGAATGTTTTTTCCAAAGCAGAAGAACAATCATTGGTCACGGGCATTTTCCACTCTCCTCTGTGGAGAGGAAAGCAATACACATACAAGCTGAACATTGCAAAATATCGCTTGGTCTTCCTCATGTTACAGTGATTTAATTGTTTCAGTAACTTAATTGTTCCTGATGGTAGGAAGTTTTCAAACCCCTTTGCAAGGTAGAGAAATATTGTAAGTTATGTAAAGGCCCATGGCTTCTGTGAATCAGAAAGGCTAAAGGAATCAGCATTGTGATAGAGATGAAAAATCATTTATCATATTTACGTACACACGCACAGACACACACCTGAAAACACAAAAACCCGGAAAAGCATTATGATGCTTGAGTGTTGGTTCTAATGGCTCCCCCTTCCCACTTATCTTCGATCTGAACTCCTGTAGTATTTCATTAAAGTCACACGAATTTGTCTTAATTGAAGAGCGTTTGATCTCATTAATACAAGTAATTTCTACAAACTGAGCCTTATTGATAAATAAAAAGGAAAAAAAAGGCAAAATTTACAGTGAAATTGTTCTAATATTTTTTTAAATCAGTTAAAAAATATAGCCTCTGTGAATCAGGCTTCTGGCCAAACACATTTTGTGTTTAATGTCTTACACACAAATTATAGATCCTTAGACTTATTCAAGTCAAGACATATGCAGTATAGAAATGTCAAACCTGAGTATTTTTTCTAAATGATTCTGAGTTAAAATAGGATTTTTAAATATTTATTTGAAGATAATCTACTTCAAATAATTCAAGAAGACATAATAAGAACTGGGACAGTACATGACAACAGGCCTGAAAAGCACTTCAAAAGACTTTATGGATAGCAGATCTTTTATCCAGTAGGTGGTAAAATTATTTAGTTGTTTTAAATCAGTGTCTGGAAATTAACCTTTGCATGTTCTTAAGAAATTTTTCTTTCCCAAGCATTTCACTCAGTTTCTAATCTATCAGCACTCTGCTTCCCTGCTTCTTTTTCTGCAGGAGTATTGTGTTTATAAGGGGTTGGGTTTACATTAAAAATTAGGAGATGCACTTTGTACCCATGAAATTTAATCCTGTGGTACATCAGTCTTTGACAATCAAGCCTACCACTTCTGAGGAGATGTATATACAACTCATTCTGTGGAGATTTAGAGGTTTCATGGTGCAGTTCTGTAATTGAGAATAATCAGGATCTTTTTCATCTGTCTTCATCCGGGTGACAGTGCTTCTGAGCTCCAAATTAATTAAAATTCTAAATTCAGAGTAATTGTTCAATGGCTTATATCACTGAACACCATAAAAATGTAAAATATTCCGTCTTTTTGGTGACGAATTCTGGATGAATTTGCAAGTTCTTTGCAAAAGACATTTGATTTGCACACAGGTGGAATCCTGAGTAGTACCTGTTGGATTCTGAGACTGATATTGTTATGAAATTTCTCCACTAGAAATTTTTGATTGTAGTAATTTATATTATGATTCAGTAAGGCAAATCTTAGTTCCTTGACTAGTCTACAAAATATTTGGATACTTATTTTAGGGCTTTACACATAATTGCTTAAGTTTTTCTATTTGAAAACACAAAAAAAAACAACAAACCCCCCCCCCCCCC
>VXBT01013582.1:197752-228515 GCA_013400235.1 Oriolus oriolus
CCCTGATAATATTTTAAATGGAAATATATGGCATGCTATCTAGGATACATATTTGCAATGCGTCACATGAGCTGCATCCTCTGTCAGTGGAAACAAGCACGGTTGCGCTGTAATTTAGTGTTTTCACTACTGGAGAGAGCAGAAAGCTTTGAAAACCATGTTTTGTCTTTGTCTCAAAAGCCAAATTTATTCTGTCAAAGCATTTAATTTCTTCAAAACTGTCTGCGGAATTCTGTATTAATATGCAAGGAGAGTTTCACAAGAGTTATGGCCTGTCATAAATTCAACAATATTCTTCATAATGGCTTCAATATGCCTGTCACAAGCTTATCTTGCCTTGACAATGTCTACAATAATTCAGAATTCAGCCTTTTTAAATAATTAGATAAATGTGTATTTTTGATAGGAGTTGCTGGTTCTAACTTTCAAAACTACTGTGACACATATTCTCTCATAACTGTCTGCTATGCATGTATATCTTGCTTCCCTTTTACATGGTTTTGTTTTTAATCAAAGTATGATGTATTTGTTATAGGTAACATGCTTGCAAAGCTATTTGTTATATGGTATATGCATTGTATGCTCATGGAGAACTCCAAAAGTCTTCCTGCAGGAATTTGTCGCATCATTTCCCTTGACTTCAACAGAAACTGGAGCGGCCTGTTGTTTACTAGGCTTCTGTAGATATATGCTATGAGATACAGGAAGGTGTGCTGCTACTCTGAAAGAGCATGGCTAGGTACAAGAACAGTATAGCTAAATCAGCCTGTCATTCTGCTCACAGGGTCAATTGACTTTCCTAGAATAAGTTTTAGCCCAGCTAGAACTCAAATTTATTGGGTACTAAGGAGACTCCGGTGTCCAGCTGTCCTTATCCACAGCCAGCTCGGTTGTCACTATGGAGAACAAAGAGAAGCCAGAATTATTATTAAGTAAACATCCCTATTAGCACTGCTTGGTGCAATGCACATGTTTGAATCATGCCAGTTAATACCATGAATTTAATTTTATAAGATTGAGCTACACTTCAAGTTCATTTGTCTCATAAATAAGTAGGTAAAGTGACTGAATTGTATTACTGTGAAAAGAAAGACTTTTATCCCTTCTTTCCCACTCTAGGACTGGGTGGAGGAAATTTACAAATTCCACTGTGGAGAAAAAGTGTAGCAAATTTTTTCAAATACTTTGGAGAGGTACTAACTGTCTAAAGAGTTTGACACTGTTTGAACAAACCTACATATATTACTCTCAGAATAATAGCTGACTTTCAGCCTTTTATGAACATGTAGGTCCATACATTTGAATATTTTTCTTTGTGATGTTCACAGTGACTACCATCTAGATTTTTGAGCTGGATATATGTCATCAAACTTCAGAGGCTAGCTTGTTATTTAATCTCCCTTTAAAATCACAGGAGTTACTTCAAATATATGATTTGTGTCATTATGAGGTAGATATTTGAGAGAGATGCCTAAGTTCTTTTCATTGATTTTAAAAGGAAGACTAGGCCAATAATTCTGGTACAGCTGCCACTGTTGGAAATGTTGAAACTTAGGTGACATGCCATTCTGGGAGTTTTTCAGTGTGAATACCTTGAAAAGACTAACAGCTTCTGTAGGGTAAAATATATATTCTTTTTTCAAACTAATATCATTGTCCCATGCTCTTTAAACAAATTTGTTCAAAGACTTAGAACTATGTCTAGTCATTTGCCTTGCATTTGATTATAGATTCCAAAGAGCTATATTTCTTTAACAAAAATCTGTAGTCCTATGAGCATGGGAGCCTTTGTTAAAGTTCTGTCCAATCTGCCCATTCTTCTACGTTCGTAAAGAAAGTTCCAGGTTCTTTTTTTAAATTATTGTATTCTTTATATGATCTTAAATGTTTGTAATTACTATGAATAACTGAAATGTTTTCATTGACTTCTAATAAAAAAATATTTTTGAATATTTATTCAGTGTAATATGAGAGGTTAGAAGGTGAACATCACAGCTATTGAGAAGAGCTAGTTACGTAGGAATTTTGTTTTTGTAGAAGGACGGAGAAGAAACCTCTCCTTAATCAAATGGTTCTTGTATTGTAAAAGTAAATGGGAAGACCAAAGAAGAGAGGAGAATGAAGCACACATTTCTCAACTAGTCATGTGACACTGGCACAAAAGATGTTCCAAAAAGACCTATGCAATCTAGCTACTACTCACAGAGGAAGTGGGAGAAGAAACAGTGACAATGTTTATTTATCTGTTATGAATTTTGGAGGAAAGAGAACTGCTCCAGATCCATTAAGATTCATTGTTTTCAGAGGCCAACAGCAGCAGAATACTTACATTAGACGCACTGAACTAATTTTTGTGTAGAAAAAATCAAGCCTTCTCATTATCTCATTAAGTTCACATACATAATTTTAAAACATCTATTTTGGTATTTAAAATATTTGAGCTATTTATTTAATATGTATCTAAATTTCCTTACCATTATCAGGAATTCTTTCTCTGCTTCTTCTTTTTGCTCTCTTTAACATCAAATATTATGATAGTAAAAGAAATTAGCTTGCTGAAATCATATACTTCCATAACACACCAACGGGTGCATTCAGAAGACAGGCTGGTAATTAGTCTGCAATATGCATCTAAAAAAGTACCTTTTCTTCCAAAAATGATTGTCATAGCTTTCTGAAAATCCCCAAACCAGCAAAGTCCATGAGTTCAGGATGTGTCATGAATATGAGAAAATTTTAGGGTAATAGTGATGTTGACTACAAACTCTGGAGAGATTTATTTTAATTTATGTTTGTGATGAAGAAAATAAGGATGTGTATATTACAAGGGTACTAATTTCTTCAACTTCTAACTTACAAATTAATAGCAATGTAAAATATTAAAGTTTCAATTATAGAAGAATACAGATAAATCAGCTTTTTTTCGAAAAGACTCATGATGAAAAGAAGATTAGCTGATTATCTGTACTTATGTACTTTCTTGTTGTGATGTTTTTTAAATTTTTGGATAGTTTGAATTTTTTGGATTTCAGACTTAAAGGGAAATGATTGTACTAACTTGTGTGTACAAAGCCCAAACCATATCTATACAGACAATTAAAAAAAAATATTATAATTAGGTGAATGACTGAAAATGAGCTCTGTTTAAAACAGAACTGAAGATCTTTAAAAAACAAATTAAAGCTGACTTGGGAATATGAAACTTTCCCTGTAAGACTGAAAAGATATTGCCAAGAAGGCAACATTTTTTTGACTAGTTTATTTTATGTAGATTCAGAGTAAACATGGTCTTGTTTATGCATATTCCTGAGCTTGGGAAGGCTTGAGAAAGAGGCACATAAATTGGAGGCAGACTCTGGGAAATTCTTAGAATTACCAAAAATAAGTAGAAAAAGGGCCATAAAATATAATGAATGATCATACAAAAAAAAAGCTAGGAGAATATGAAAGGAAGTAAAGCAAGATAAGATACACATAGACCCTGGAAGATTACGAGTAATAAGGCCAGCAGCAAAAGAGCTTTCGGTACAATATCAACTTTCTAAAACTGTTTGCAATGGTGAAATTTAAGGAAAAGGGGGGTAACTGTTAAAGAGCCAGCATTATCCTTGTCCAACAGATCCTCGAACTTTTTGGAATATTTTTCCTCTGATATCTCACAGTACACCTTATGCTAATGTATAATGAGCTTCAGGGCACCAACTAAGATAGGTTCATCCTAGGCAGAATCTATCAGGTTTTTCCTAGGCCTTGAGTCCCAGAAAAAGATCCTAGGAATTGAGATAAAGATCAGCCACTTCAGTGAATTATTGTGCCTAGGGAACACTGGTAGGGATCATCATTAGGTTACAGACTATGTTGAAAACTTGGAAATGGAGATATAAAATAACATGGCTTTTTTGCTCTGCTCTCATGACCCTTCTGTGTCTATGGATGGAGATAAAAAGCCTTTGTTTCCCTCTGAGGAGGGAGTGTTTGCACAGTCTAACATTTGAAAGCAGAAAAGATACCTCTTTCTTAAATGTGGCATAAAGAATATGGCATTCACAGTTCTGCAGATTACAAATTTATTTGGTCTACAGTGTGTCCTTCAGAGCTCTATTTCTTCTGTGGAAACCATTTAAAAACTAAAAGTCTTTTCATTCTTTTTCGGGGAAAGATTTTCTGAGATATTTTCCTTAGTAGCTCCTGCTGGGAGATGGGGCATTGAAGAAAAGGAGTGTTGTTATTTCTGCCACTGGATTTCTTATGAGTCTGTATAAATGGATCCAACATATTCTATTCCTCTGTCTTCTCAGGTTGGAGACAACCAGCTGTGGAAGATCCCATGAGCCATTAGACTCTTGATTAGTAAATCCAGCTTTTTCATTGTTTGCTTTTAGATGTTAAGACTTGTTAGTTAAGTTCATTGTGTACATAATTGATTGTGACTTTAATAACTCCAAAGAATTTCAACAGACATTAAAAAAGCCTCTGAATGTTAGGGATTTGGACATAAAAAGCTATACCACAAATCTGTAGACACCTTTCGCTTCATGTAGAGAAGCCTATATGTAAAATATATATTTAAAGTTCTCTTTATTTATGTACTTGAATTCTTCTTTATTTCTACCTAAACATTTAATTTTATAGGGAACAGTGGAGAAAACAGATTAGTTGGTTGATGAGGAAGTCAAGTTTCATATTCTGTAATGTTTTTCCAGATAAACAATAAGATTTTTTTTTCAAGATGTTCATTTTTTTAGTGTAACTCTACATATAGGTTTTAGAAAAGTAATCAAAAGTTTATTATCAGTATGAAGCTGACCTTTTCGTAACTGAACTGCCTAATCTCCCAGGATGATTTGTCCCTTCACTTTAATTATTTATCTTCAATATTTTTGGAACTCTAAGGTTGAAATTGAAAATCAATATCTCCCCTGTATATTAAAACTAAAACCCAGAAGTAGCTGATTCCTGGAATACCCTAAAAAGCTGTATCCAAAATTGTTCAATATAATTATTGTCTTGATCTTTGCCATCTTCCCTAGCCAAATATTCATTAAAACTTAGTCTAAGAAATGATCTCAAGATGCCTAAAATTGGAACTGTACATTCTCAGAAATGACATTTGCTTGTGGCATTTCTGACACTCAGGATCAAATCAAGCATTCTATGCCACTGTCAAAGAAGAAATTGTAATGCTTTATCTGAGTATTGTTGCAGTTACACCACTTTTTTTTTTTCCTTTGTCAAGACCAAATAGGCAGAGCACTGCCACTGGAAACCTACAACTGTCCTGTCTACATTTATATACACACAGAAAATCATAAACACATGCAACATGTCTGACAAGAGTTATCAAGACTCCCACTGTTGTTTTTTTCTCCCAGTTGAAGAGTCATGCTTGTTTAGTACTTATTCATGTCTCCTTTTTTAGACATTTGTTCATGTAGCCTAAGTAATTCATCCTGAATTCTGCTTTTTTGCTTCTGCAAGAAATTTGCCCTGTCATAACATCATGATACAGGTGACCTGTTCAACTTGATTCATTTCAGCTTTCACATCTTTTTTTTACCTTGACCTAAATGTTAAACTTTTATTTTCTATTTGTACAAATGTTGTTTCTCATGAAGGTAAACCATGTGGACTATCAGTAGCCCCGGCATTTTCTCCAGAATGCTGGATTTAGGGCACAGAGAGAGCTGAAAGAGGCAGATGCAGGAGCAGTGAACAAGCACCGTATCCTTGCTGCTTTTGCATGCGATGCACTTGATGCCTGCAGAGGAGTATGAGATGCAGCATGCATCTTCTGTCTGTTCAATAACCCTGCGAGCCATAGGATCCAGAATCAGCGACATACGTATGGTGATTCAGTCACATGGTAGAAACACATCTCAGACCACTTCGTTTAATGACTTTAACTGAAAGGAATGTCTCCTATTCACTTGTGACTTCATGTGTAACATTGCTTTTTTGTTAATGAGTTTGAGTCTTCTACAAGATTATCTCTCCAAATAAAGAAAGTAATTTAAACTATTGCTTCAAGCTCTAATGTGGTTATAAATTTTACCAATTTTGTAAACTGAAAAAGTAGTGAAAATACTCTCTTTTCCTTTTTTGAGACTGCTCAGTCACCAGGGTCAGACATAGAAGAGGCCTGGTGAAGCCTTCAAAGATACATTTTCTGTTTACCTGTGCCATAGTGTTTAACCCATTTAGTGTAACCTGGAGCCTCCTGAGGGTGTGGGGGGCAGATGGAGGGTGGTCTCAAGATCCAATTATTATGGTTGTTAGAGAGATGTCTCTGCCCGAACTGAGGTGCAAATGAGACCATATGCCGAAGTCAATAATACAGATATTATTTAACAGTAAATTTGAGGCAGAAAGAGATAGAAAGAAATAGACAAGGCGTTGGGGGGGCGGTATGGAATGAGAGAAAGAGAGTGAGAGATGGATGAAGTAGAAAAATAGTCACCACCCCTGTGGATCTAGCAGCATCCAGCTGGTCTTCTTCACCCTGGGCTTCTCAGTGGTGGGTCCCACCAAATATAGAGTTTGAGGGATAATACACATTCAGGTACACATGGGAAAGCCAAGCACCTCCCCTGGCAGAGGGAGTGGTTTAAACTGCCTTTTGCAAGAGACTCTGGATCTGTTGCAACACTATGGATCACGACAGCTGCTGGGTTTGACTCTCCTTGAGGATGTATTTGTCTCCCCCAGCCTTGTTTACTTCTCCTTAGACCTGACATAATTGGACAATAGTGTCACCTTTATCTTATCTCAAGGCAAGTTGCTTAACTCACAGTCCAGTTTCCCAAAATCCAGGAGGCACATTCAGGTGGGGTGGGCCTAGGTTGTTGTAGCTTTCTTAGAGGGTTTGCCATAGTGAACCAAGTCCTTCTGTGATCTTAACAGTGTTTAAGAAAATTTAAGCCCCTTACTAGGGGGAGGGTGAGAAGAAACAAACAGGGAATAAAAATCTCTTCATTGATACTCTATGAATTAATTTCAGTATTCTAGGTGAGAGTTTATAGAGCTGTTCTCCTATTTTTCTATCTCCCAGATTGTGAGAAAATAAGTTTGGTGTTTCATTAATCACTTTAAATTTTTGAATGAAAAAGGATAGAGAAGGTGTTTGCGCATACTGGTCAGTATTCTTGTGCACCTGAGGTTATTACTTTTCTTAGTGTGCGAAAGAAAGGTAAAAGCAAATTCTATGGACATTATTGCAACTGTTACTAAAGAGGAACCAATCTTAAATCTTACTGTTATTGGTCATGATGTATCTTGCACATAATTTCGTGAGGCTGATACACATGGAGTTGACAGTTCACCTTTTAAATTAGAACACTGTGTTCTCTCTTCGGAATTCTCATATTCCGTTAGATTAATACATTTTTATTACTTCACAGTAAGGAAAGCAGAGAAACCCGAACTATGGCAATCATGTTTACATGTATGTGTACATGTACATAAACATATAGAATACATGGATACACGTAAATGTATGTTCAGTTATGTATATATGCAGTTAATTAAAGAATAACTTCAGTTTCAAACTGTACTTTAGTGCAAATCTTTTCTTCATATTTACTCACAACTCTAACGTAAATTCATAAATTCACCCAAGCTTTTAACATTGAATTCCAGCCTCTGGAATGATAGGATTACTTTATTTTCTATTTCAAATATTCAGAGTGATTGTCAAGTTCCATTATACATATATTTGCTAGGTGCAGGTGGCAAGATTTTGCCAGCTGGAGCCCAGGGAAGAGAAGGGTGATGTCCAACAAACACTGGAGGACCCACTGTAGGTCACAGCTGAGACCCATCAGCCAGGGAGGTGGTATCTCTGGGAAAATGTGTTTAGGAAAGGCTAAAAAACTTGCTGTACAGCAAGAGAGAGGAGTGAAATGTGGAGGAGTCAGGAATGAACCAAGCCAGGGAATAGGTGGTAGGTGACTTCTAAGTTTTTACCTTTGCTTTTTCCTATCCTACTATACTTTTAATTGGTCATAACTTAGACTCCCCAAGTCAAGTCTGTTTTGCCTGTGATGGTGTCACTGTTGGGGTGACCACAACACACATGGACAGTGCCTTGGGTAAGGGCAAAAAAGCATTTTATTTAAGGAAGCAGCCTCCTTTATAGACTTTTGTATGTTATCATTTGTGTTACACATTCATTGGCTGCTAAATTACAGAGATGGATTTGTTGGCTATTATTTAACTACGATATAATACTATTGGTTACTTTTAGCATAAATATTCAAGCATTCAGAAAAATAACTGGTGCAGATATGTTGCTGTTTTTCTCCCTCTATTGTTTAAATTCCGTACTTCTGTGGACACTACATTTTCACGGGTAAGGCTGGTTATTTTCTTAAGGGCTTTTCTCACGAATAGAAGCTAACCATGTCCAAATTAAGATCTATGAAGTTTTCAGACCAGCTGTTGGCCTCAACATGATGGTAGTTGGTATTTGATCTCCCTGTTTTTATTTCAGCCCGTGAGCTTTTCCATCCCTCTGTCCTGAAAGCAACTTCATGAATGTCTGGCAGCCCACCAAGGTAAAACCATCAAAATGCTTTCATCCACTGATTAAAAAATGAAAGGGTGGTTAATAAACAGTACAATGAACTAGTAATTTCAGCCATGTGGAAATCTGTTCCTTCTGACAGCACTACAAGTTTTTCCACCAAATGTAGTGGCTACAGAATTGAAGAATATTGGGTATGTTTGCCTCTTTATCAAAGATTTATACATAGTCATGTAGTTGTGGTTTAGCCCAAAGTGTCTTTCTTTAATGCTAATTATTGTCAGTTTTTCTAACATTGTGTATGACTAATACCTAGTAGCTGTTTGAATTACAATCAGTTGACTGGAAATTCTTGATCTGTAGAGGAAAATGTTCAGAGTTAATCACTTCCTTTTTCCTCAATTCAGTGAACATAGTAATTAAAGTCCTGTTTGCTGGCATAAATATCTGGTACTACAATACTGAACTTCTTCTTCCCTAATAACAAATATTAAAAGGTAGCAATAATAATAGCAACAACAACAACTGCTAAAATAACAAAACCAACAAATAATTATTATTATTAATGTATGTGCTATGGAATATTTTCCATACATAAACATACAGTAAATTGCATTCTTTACTTCAAAGTGAATATTAAATAAAATTGTGTTTTCAGGGACTCTGATGGTAAACGTGTTTATTAGGTATATGTAGAGTAAATATAACAACAAAAAAAGGAACATTCTCCATATTTCTGTCACATTTTCATGAGAAATGCTACAGCATGAAGTCTCTCTTGATTTATCAGGGCTTGGCTTAAAACAAAAGCCAAAATAAGATTCAGTTAACTGAGGTGTGGAAATAGTCAACAATTGTTCAAAACAAAGAAAACTAAATCAATTATTTTATAATTTATAAGGCATAAGAGCTGAAGAACTAAAGCTTTCTATTTTCTTTCTATTTATCATTATCTTCAAAAATCTAGCCAACACTGGTCTATATTTTATCATATAACTTTTGTACTCTTAGAATATTGCTATGGTCCCTTTCACTTCTGAAATGTAATTTCCTCTGAATATTAGACTTCTGTTGATGTTTCTTTGTGATGATTAAGTTGAAAGCCATATGTGTTCAAACTGGAAGTAGCAATAACACTGGTTTGTTTTGAACTGAGACCTGATAGGTGGGGATTTTATCTACCCCTTATTTCTGGTATTAGAAAATACTAACATTTATTTCCTTTTTGCTCTTTCCCTGTTAGTCATGGTGTTTTATGCCATTGTCTCATGTCTCTTCTAAAGCTTTAGAAGCTTTAGTTCATTTATTCATTACCCAAATAAATGTTTACACTGTATGTTCATTCCTTAAACATATGTTGCAACCTGTTTTGTCATTTTTGTTGCCCTTCTCTGTCTTCTCTGGCTTCCAAGTTGCACATTATCTTTTTGTGATAAGGAGAGTGCCTGCCCACAACATTGAAAATGTGAGGTCATGTTATGGTTTAATTTTTTTTCTCCCCTTCCTTTGGTAATACCATTTTCTCGACCAACATTGAGATCTGTTATATTGTTTTCATACACCTACTTATTCTTCAGTGGTGCAAGACATGATAAAAATCATTGCTGTTTACACAGAATAAAATGGTTTTTTCTCATATGTATTCTGGATCTATATTGAATTTCTCTTGCTGATACAATTAGGTCTGACCATTCACCTTCATTGTCTGTCTTCTATGTTTCAGCCAATTAAAAATTAGTTTATACCTTCACTGCAGCTTAGTTTCCTCAAGAATCTCTTTGAAAACTTATGTAGACTCTATTAAGTTCCTCTTCTCCACAGACTTCTTAATTCTTTTTTTAAATGGGTCCATTAATTTTTTGGGAAATAATTTTCTTAAGAAAATTTTGTCTCTCCTGAGTAAAGCATATTTATTCCCATGCCCAGTGATTCTCTTTTCAATCCAGTCTCTACAGAAGGCCAGTATAGAAATTAGGCTTTTAAATCCTCAGTTCTGTGGATCTTTCCCCAACCCCTTCTTTTTTTTAAATAGGCACCACACACTGCCTATAATCTAATCATCTGAGTCTGGTACTGAAAAAAATCCAAACATCTCTAAACTGCAGTTAGCAACTTGGCAGTGCCACCACTCTCCTTTTCTGAATACCATGTAATTCTCTATTTATTTCAGGTTATCCTTTAATCTTTCTCATGCCATACCACAAAGCGACAGACCACCTGTGATTGCTGTAACCTTCTGAAAGTCACTCTTGGTGGATGTAGCTGCAAAGAATACATTTGGTGTTGGTGCTGCTGTCTTACCTCAAATGCTCCTTCTATAATTTTATATCACTGAGCCTATCACAATCTTCCCTGTAGTGATGCAATTGCAGAAGGTTTCGTTAGCGGAAAAAAATGTGCAAGCTGTATCTCCAAGTCTTCCAAGTGTATTTGCTAAATCCTGATTATTTTTACAGAACCTTTTTTTTTTCATCTTTCAGCAGTAGCCTTTCTATGGTTGTGTATGATATTTTCTCTCCACTTTCTTTTCAGTTCCTTCAGTCTTTGGTCTCTGTGGTGATGTTGGCTGGACACCAGGTACACACCAAAGCTGCTCTATCACTCTCCTCCTCAGCTGGGCAGTGGAGAGAAAATACAACAAATGGTTGAGATAAGAACAGAGAGTCATCATTCACCAGTAACTGAGGGAGTGTCATAGTCGAAACAACTTGACTCAGAAATGAGTTTAATTTATCACCAAAGAAGAGTATGATAATGATAACTCCTAAATCTTAAAACACTTTTTCCCCACCCATCCCTTCTTCCGGGGCTCAACTTCACTTCTGATATTCTTTACCTCCCACCCTGCAGTGGTGCAGGGGCATGAGGAATGGGGGTTCTCATTTTCTCCTCTCCCACCTGGCTGCAATAGCCATTGTGCAGCATCTTTTTCCTTTTCTTAAATGCATTCTCCGAGAGGTGCAGTGCCGTTACTGATCAGCTTTGCCTTGGCCAGCAGTGGGTCCGTCTTGGAGTCAGTATTGTCTCTGTTGTACATCGAAGAAGCTTCTGGCAGCTTCTCACAGAGGCCACCCCTGTAGCCACCATGTTACCAAAACCTTGCCACGCATACACAATACACGTGTCTCTCTGACAAATGACTGTATAATCAGAGCACAGATGATTTTGGTAGTACACAGGGCTCTGTGTTCTGAAGACATCACAAATGAATTCTCTTGGTCTCCACCTTCTGTTCCAACTTTGCCGTGTTCTTGTACACTGAATGTTTTTCCCAGCAACAACTATCCAGTTAGTTAGTGGGGCTTATTTTTCTCTTGTAACTTTCTTTAGTGGATCTGTTTACTGAAAACAGGTTTTATTCAAACTAACAATGTGGGGGAAAAAAAAAGATATTTTTTCCTGGAGTCAGAATGGCAATACTATACAGTGTTTGAGTTCTGGTGGATCAGAATTAAATAAGGTATAATCCTGTGGCAGGCCAGGTGGCTTAGCAGCTGTTCAGAGTATTGGGGAACAGGAAGGTTGGTTTGAAAGCAACCTCATCTATCTTTCTCTCACCCATTCACTTGGCTGGGAAAGCTCAGCCCTGCTGATATTGTGAAGGTGATACAGTTCTGTGGCCTGACCTTGGCTCCTCCACATGATGAGGGATATAAGTAGAGGAGCTGGGGAAATGACAGCTGCTGAAGGTATGGGTACCTCCTGCTGATCAGCTGATAAAGTAACATAGATTTTACTTGCCTGCTGATTTTCTTGCTGTGTTTATTTTTCGTAGTGACTACAACACATACACAGTGATTTGGTCCCACTGCAGTCCAATTACATGTATATACTGGCAGATGCAGACAAACTTGAGACTATACTGCTCAGGCTATGCAGGCAGTTAAAATGAGGAATGGAAAGACCTGAGCTTTTATACTGTTAGATACAATATGCTTTTGTTCTGTGTGATCACTTATTTTAAGTAGCACAGGTTCCAACCTCTAAATATAGTTCTAAAAAACATATGAAGCCTTTTTTATATGTACGTCACTCATTTATGCCTTTAGTTTACAGCCATATGAACAGATCAACTTAGAGTTAAAAATTGCATGGTGCGGGAAGTTCATACTATAAACTCTGTCTTAGCTGGGTTTTAGAGAAAAATAGGAGTCAGTTTATTGAGCAAATGATTGGATTTGTACCTAGAGTAGCTAAAGAAGGGAAGGGGAAGAACTGAGGTTTGTGTAAATACAATATTAGTCCTTCCTAACACTGACCAATATAAGTGAAAAGTAAACTTTGCTGATCTCCATTCTGGAGACAGAAATGACCTCTGTAGCCTCCCTTTCCAGTTTAGAGATAAAAACAGCTGCAATTGAAAGACACAAGCATAACTATGCTTACTAGGAGCGTGCAGTGAATTTGGTTATTTTCTGCTGCATTCCCATTCTTGCTTGTAAGAAGAAACACAGCATAACCAGCATGTGTCAGACTCAGTGACTCCAGGTGGGGTCTTGTAAAAGCAGAGCAGAGAGTGAGAGTCACCTCCCTCAACCTGCAGGCCACGTTTCTTTTTATGCATCCCAGGATATGACTCTTTGTGGGCTGTGAGCATACATTGCCAGCTCATTTCCATGGTTTTGTTCACTAGGATGTCCAAGTCCTTCTCAGAGCTTCTTTCAATTCATTCATCCTCCTGTCAGTAGTGATACCTGGGGCTGCCCTCCCTCAGGTTCAGGACCTTTTACTCGGCCTTGTTGAACTTCATGAACCTTTACATGGGCCTGGTCTCCAAGCCTGTGAAAGTGCCTCCTTTTCTTCCAGCACTATGAGCTGCACCACTCAGTTTGGTGTCATCACAGACTTGCTTCAGTCCCACTGTCTATGCCACTGATTATGATATTAACTAAGTGATCCCAGTACAGACCCCTGAGAGACAGCTCTCAGCACAGCTTTGCACTTAGACATTGAGCCACTGACTGTAAGTTTTCATATATGGCCATCTGACCTATTCTGTATTCACTTAAAAGTGCATTCATCACACCCATCTCTTTCCAATGTAGTGGCAAGAATGTTGTGGGTGACCATATTAAAGGCCTTACAGAAGTCCAAGCAGATGAGGTTTGTAGCTCTTCCCTTGTCCACTGATATAGTCACTCCTTCAGGCCACTAGATTAGTCAGGCATGATTTGTCCCATGTTGACTGTCTAACCCTCTTCCTGTCTTCCATATGTTTTAACATATCTTCCAAGGGGATCTGTTCCAAGGTTTTACCGGGCACGGAGGTGAGGCTGACTGGCAGGTAGTTGCCAGAGTCAATGACTACAAATAATGACTATGAATAATAGTATTTCAAACCATACTACCGTGCCATGCTGCTGCCTCCTAAATCCACGGCATCAGGGCTGACACAAAATGTGGCGGCCACACCCACACACACACCCACACACACACATACACACACCCTGATCATAGATAAATTATACTTAAGGCCTGTGAGTATACACAGGGCAGATTTGCTTCCACAGCAGGAACTTCATCCTTCTCTCAGCACACCTAGCAGAAGGGGTTTGTCATTAACAAATGAGTTATCCGCAAGTCACATTACTAAACTAGCTGATGCTCTGTTTCAAAGACCGTTCATTATTTCAAAGACAACAAGTGGAAAACTTTAGAAATGTTAGTATGAACAAATAAGACTGCCACATCTGCCAGAAGGCATACGAAGAGCAGCAGATAAATATAACTCAATAGAGAAATTTTGTAAATATTTTTTATTTAAAAGAAGCATCTCCCTATGATGTGTTATTTTTAAATGGAAAAGATAATGCTAATGCATTACTATTCTGTAGTGTTAGTATTTATTTTGTAGCCTTTCTTTAAATCTCTTTTGCACAGCCTCTGGGGAGCTTTTGTTTAAACTTTTTTTGTTGCATTTACTGGTGTAGGGTATCTATTCACTATATATGTCAACAAATTTAGTATTTCTAACCGTTGTAGAACTATGGAATATTTAATTCATTTTCAAAGAATTGTTGGAATCAGAGAAGGAAAGAATGCAGAAAGAGAGAAAAATGAAAAAGATAACTCTTGTTGGAGATCTCCTCTTGCCTTACTATTTATTCAGAACCAATCTGATTTCTCTGAAAACTTTGTTCCCAGTCCTTCTAAAGACATCTTTGTGTATTTCTTGTGGCTGGGGTAGAAACAAACCCTTTCACAGAGTTTTAATTTCTTCATGACCTAAATTATAATGAGACGAGGCCATATCAGTACAAAACATAGAGACAGTTTCACTTTTGACTCTGTATGGTTTTTGCTCAACCAAATAAAAATGTCCTGATGCAGTACCTAGAACAAAATGAGGCATCAAGAAAACGCCTGATCTATCTTGCTCCAATCGAATACAGAGGCCAAAAATTCACTAACATTTAAGAATTTCGTCTGTCTAATAGCTTGAATAGTTGTCATATTAGTGCAAAAACTAATTGTGGTCTAACATCCATCGGTAGTCATGTAGATAAATAAGCTGAGCACACATAACATATGAACTGTGACTAGGAATCTGTGCCATGCAACAGGCTGTGGAGTACATAGGAAAAATTAATGTAATCTGCCATGTCAGAGCATGAAAGAAACAAAGCAAAAAACCTTAATAAAATGCTTTCAGATATTTTGTTTTAAATAATTTATGCTTTTAATCATAATTTATCTGCCATTTTATAGGTAATACTTTTTTATTTTCATCTCCCTTTTAGTTGCAATGGCTTCTAAGAAAAAAATAATCATTATTAAACATTTTTATATTTTGTGTTTACTTGTTAGTTTTTAGTCTGAAATTTCTGAGCTTGAAACTATTTTATTGCTTCAAGCTCTGCAACAGAGCAGAACTGTTTATTGTATCACTGTCAGTGTCCTCCAGGCCCCAGGGTTTCATTTTGTAAATTGAGTCTGGCTTACTGTGGTAATTCTCAGAAAGCAAATTAGAATTTATTCTTAATACACAAGGAAAAGAAAATAAAATAAACCTTTACTGCTATGAAGGCATATTAGGTAAATATTTTAATGCAATGCAGCACTGTAGTCAAATTTGATGATACCAATATTTCAAAAATGGAAAGAAGTAATGTTTGTTATTTTTACTTCTGAAAGTTTGCTCTAGACAAATGTTTCACCTCACTATCAAATCATAAGTTGCACTGATGCCTAAGGTGTTATACTTCAAAAAAATTCTGAAAAAATAATAGCTATACTAGAAAGAATTTTATAAGAGAAACTCAGTTATGGAATTTTACTTTTTACATTGAACCCCCTGTATTCTTAAAGGTGAGTTGATGCATTTGAAAAGATAAATTTATGACTTTTTAGATAACCTCCCAGCAAGAGACAAATTAACATTAATTATAGGCAGTGACTGAAGTTGTGTTTTAAGAATCAGAACTAACTCAACAATGTAAATGATATCCAAAAAGAGAATTGGACATACCTTCCCATGACAACAGTATCAGTAGTGTGTTCTGAATTGGTGAAAATGAGGAAATATCCATTTGAACTAACATCCACCCTTGGGTTTTAAGCAATAAAAACCTAGACTGAAGAAGTATTGTCATTATTGGATAGATTTTGGCAATGCAGTTATATCTCATTGATGTTTTTAGTTATAGTAAATTATCATTTTAAAGCTTAAATCCACTGTTTGTTCTACTGATGCAGTTGTACATCCCTTTTTAGGCTTATAAGGTGTCTCATCTTTCCACTCCCCATTTACAATGCATAGTAAAAATAAAAGTATCACTAGCAACAGGGTTATTGTCAATTTTGACCAAATATTAAATACAGATACAGGGAATAAAACTTCTAAGACATCGGTTTTGAAATTCGTAGACGAGGCATGGAAAGGCAATGCCAGAAATTTGTGCTAAGTGCCTAAACTGGATCCTGCTACAGTTTCTCTCCTCTTTAGTCCCATGGACCTTCCTGTGTGGAGCAGCCCATGCTGAATTAACCTGGTTGCCTTATGACATGAGAATCTAAGGGAACTTTATACAGCTCTCTATAGAAATCACCTAATCTCTCTTTCCTACATCTGCTCTTTCGAAATTTGAAATTATCTCTCACATTACCAATCTTTTTACTCCTGCTGAACAAAGCCACATTTTTGCCCCAGAGTACAAGTCCAGGTAGCATTGAAAATGTTCCTTTTTTTTTTTTCCCAATCACTTGCTCATACACTATTAATGAAATGGATGTAAATTTTTCTTTGCTTTTCACTGCTATAATGTGAAAACTGCCCAAGCTATTCAACAGGTCCATAATATTCTGACCTCCATGATGAAGGTGGCCCATCTCTTCATTAATTCCTTCAAGCCCAGACAGGAGTGTCAAACCACTCCAGAAGCCTTTTGTTTGTGTTGATCTTTCACATACTCTGACATAAGCTTCAGGCATGTCTGTTCCTGTGAAAATTCTTCAAAGGTCAAAAGTTTGTTTGTCTCTGATAAGCATCCCTTAGCAAAGAGCTGTCTCATTGCAGCTCTGTCAGCTTCTCCTTCTTCACCACAGTCACAGAAATCAGAGTTTCCAGGCAACAGTGACATCAGTAGGCATTAAGGAAATAGTAAGTGGTCAGTTGCTACTGATTTGATCAGTAATTATGCAGGCAAAATGAGATGCAGTTGTCATTTGTAGATGAATATTTTTGTCAGAAGTTTTAGGGGCAACTAAAGCAATAGCATTTCAGCATATCTCGTATTGTCAAGGTGTTTCCAAACATACATTAATTAACACAGCTGACTGTGTGACTGTGATATTCTTCCACCTGGTTTAATGGTTCAGCTCATTTTTCTTGATCCTTCCATCATCTTTTCAGAGTAATTTAGCCTGTACTTCCTTACAAGATGCTACTTGAGAACCACGAACATCTTTTCTTGTGGTTCTCTTGCTGAGGTAGTGTAGGCAGGTTTCTGCTATAAACTGCATGGCAAACTTTTTATTGTGACATTGTTGACCTAATAAAACAGTCTTAACATCAGAGTAGTCCTCTTTATTTCCATAAACAGAAGATTCTTGTAAGGAAGACATAAAAAAGAGGTCAAATGTGAAAGATATTTGGAAGTCTAAAATGCAGCTAACCCCCTAAATGGCATCAATACCAAAGTAAATTCAGTAACAAAATATTTTCAAAATTGTCAGTGACTTTTAAACAATTTGGCAATTATTCATACTAAGCATGTATCATCCCTACTCATGAATAAGTAATGTTTGCTGCTGTTTCCCTCCCAAAATGAAACGTGTAAAAATGTATACAATGCATTTTGATGACAATATTTTTTCCACTTTAAGATGAAACTGAAGTTTCTCTGATAATCCGGAAAAAAAAAAAAAAAGAAAAAAAAAATCCAGACTCATCAATTACTGAGTCATGTAGTGTCACTCTGTGGCAGTCCTAACTTGAATGACACATATATTTCAGTGTTTTCCTAGGAAAGTGTTTCTTCATTTTTAAGATAATAGAGTAAATAAATGACCTTATTGTGATATAAAGATGAGAGGCATCTGGCCAAGAAAAAGGTTTTTAAAAAATTCAGGATTGTATAAATTGATTCACTTGGCTGGCTTTCTTGAGGGAATTAATATGAAACCGCAACATCACGAGCAGAAATACCGTGAACTCACAAAACCAAAGAAGTTAACAGCAAAATATTTTTCAACAAATCAGTCATGGAGTGTGATATTTACAGAATTGGATAGAGGAGTAACAAAACTGGATGCCTGGCACTGAGCTAAGTATAACGATAATTGTCTTTGACTGTAAATAGATTAACCAAAAGAAAGGAAAAAAGCAACAACAACAACAACAATAAAAGGTAAACTGAACTGAATATTAGGCTCTTCTTAACTTTTTCTTTCAGGGCCATCAGATAAAAAAACTCAACTAAAGCAGAGAAAGAAATTTGGTAGAATATGGTATTACACAAATTACAAGTCTGATCATGACCACCTCTCCTCTTCCTAATCTATTTTCAATAAGGATAAATTCTTGTGTTCCAATTAATAGATCTATGTTATGTTTTTCTTCATTAGGTTTCTGACAGTCTTAGGATGAACCTAGCCTGAAAAAAACCACTTTCTGATTACTCTTACATCAGATTTTTACCTCCTGTTGAAGTAAAATACTTCTTTGGTCAATGAAAAACACTAAAACAAGGATGTCCAATATCTTGAAAAGCAAAAGGAAAGATTAAAATGAATAAAGTAAGCAGACTCTTTTAACCTTTTCGGTTTAATGTGTACACAAATTATTACCAGTGTAATTTCCATCTTTAAGCACTTTGTCTTGAAGTACTTTGAAGTATTGACTTCAAAGTCAATACTTTCAAGTATGGGTATACATAAAGTTATGTTTTATCAATAATTAATACCAGCTGAACAATCTGATCATTATTTTTAGATACAAGCAGTTTAGAATTTATTAGTAGAAAGCTGGAGGTGTTGTGTTTCCATCTGTCTTCAAGTGTAGAACATCTACTTTGATGTTCCTTTTACATTTGACATTGTTTTCAATTTACATATCTTGCAGGGCATCCAAGAAAATCAGCCAGATGACTTAGATATCCACATCTAAAGCATGGCTTTTGAATTTTAGCCCAAAGTTGTCTTTTATTTCCCTTCATGCTATTTCGGTTTTCTGCACTGATTTTAACACTCTCTGAAGTCTAACTAGAGGAGGTAATTTTTCAATTTCTTTCATTGTTTCTGATAAACTCAGAAGTGTTGTAAAGGGTTAAATTTCCTCATCTGATATTAAACTTAACTTTTTTCTTTTCAATTGTTAGATCACATATCTGTTAGTCAGCTATACCTCAACAAATCTTTGAGACTTTGTAGAAACGAAATAATGTAAAAAAACTGTAAATCACTCAGTCCTTTGAGGTTTTTTTGCTATCCTTCAAAAATAACATCTCCCACAACATTTATTAAGGGCCGAAGTGCTTACTGCCTGCAACAATTGCTTTATCCTAGCAGAATGAAAAGAACATCTGTTATGGCAGCAAGCACTAATGTATTCCATGTCATCAAGTCCAAAGTAAAAAGGCAAAAAGTTTTCTTTTTTACATCAAAAAAAAAAAGAAAAGGCTGGTGATGGTTTACAAGGAATGACCTAAGTGTAAATGTTTCTGCTTCTGGTGGCTGTCACATTGGCAGCCAAGTAGGTGGGTGTGAAAGTGTGTCATGTCAGTCTAGGTAATGTCTTGCTGTAGTGACACACTGCCAGAAAGGCTGGAGATTCATTAGCACTCCAATAAAATTCACTTATTCAGTGAATCTTCTGTAAGAATAAAGTATTATTACCCCTATTCTTACTTTATAAATACCTTTAGTATATCCGTTGCACATCTATTTACCACTTTGTTCACTTAACATGAGAACTATGTAGTTGTTAATACCTCTTTCAAAACTTCCTACTTCTTTACTTTACACTAAAAAAACCCAGCCCAAAAACAACCAATCAAACAAATAAAACAAACAAAAAACTTCGATCAAAACCCCCTAAAATACCCAAATATCCCCAAACTGCAAAACTAGCTATAGTAATCAATATATTTTAGGGGTGATATCACTCCTGATCCAGGACTGGCTCAGTAGGTGTGAAATATGGCAGAAAAATTTGCCCTGGGAATGAATTCTCATAAATAAAGTGCATCAGCTTACTCTGGACATTTCTTCTTGAATGAAATAACAATTAGGCCTTTTCCCTAATTTCCCCTTACAAATACATGTTTCTACAGAAGTGTAACTATCCTGGCACTAAGTCCTCAGGAGATGGTACTTGATGAGAATTTTAAGAATGTCTGTTGCAAATCAGTGCCACTTTTCAGTTAATATCTGTCTATCTATCTATCTATCTATCTATCGATCTTTCTTTCTTTCTTACTTTCTTTCTTTCTTTCTATCATCTATCTGTCTATCTATCTACCTAGCTATTTAAATTGCTCTGAGAATTTCTTCAGGCAACTGATAATTTCCTCTATGACCCTTTATGAAGAAAGGGGAATGTGACAGTTTCTCTCTGATAATCTGTGTAACTGGAAGAGACTAAAGAGTCTTTAAAGAGACATGAATGGTTTGCTAATAATATTCTTTATTAAAAATAAATGGCCTAATAGCTGTAATCATCATTCTATGATTTTAAACCAGAAATTTATTTTCTCTTTCAAATAAGACTATTTTATTTTATTTTACTTTATTTTATTTTATTTTATTTATTATTGTATTTTATTTGTGTTTATTTTATTTTATTTTATTTATTATTTTATTTTATTTTATTTTACTTTACGTTACTTTACTTTACTTTAGTTTACTTTATTCTCCAGACAGTTGTTTTTCTTAGTTGCAGGGAACCTGTTCCTTGAAGAAGCTGGAGCATCCTCCTTCTCAGACAGAGAGAAAAAGGAGAGGTGCAAAGTACCATGGTCTGAGAATAACAGAGGAGCTCATCTGAAAATTGGAACAAATTATGTTACATTTGTGGACCATTAACTGGTATAATTAGGAAGAGTATCTATACTGAATTGTAAGACCAGATAGCAAGAGAAAACCTGAGGATTATAGGTCGTAGGCACTCTTTCAACAGTCAGGTTAATCCAGGGAAAACAGATGCATCAGGTTAGAAAATGGTAGACAGCTAGCCCAGAGTTTCTTCACTGTTCTGAATTTGGGAATTTTATAAAAGAAATTAGCTTTGGACTTCATGAAGAATCATGTCCAACCAAATTATGCAGTGATACCTAAAAGCACAAGGACAACAAAGAAGTGCAGTGGTGACACCCTGGGACCCTTGGAGGTGAGGAAATGTAAAGACTTGGACTCTGAGAAAGCAGAGCTTCAGAAGAAACCCTAGAACTGTAAGACAGGTAACTTGTGTAGATCTGGATGGTCCCGATATTTCAGCAACTGAACTCTTCTGAATGGAACACCCAGCAGAAGCGATGCAAAGGTGAGGTAGTGGGTTGATCTGAAGCCAGACTGGGGTGTGACACGAACAACAAATTTTCAGTGACTTTTGCCTCACTGTAGGATGCTGATGACGAAATCTATTCAATACAAATGTCTTGAAATTGCAAAAGGAGTGCTTTCTGAATCTGAACATGAATTTGGAGGTGGGTAGTTAAACAGCAGTAGAAATAGGTGTTGTGGTTCATCATTCCAATAAAATTTCTCTTTACTTAAAATCTAGACAGGTCAATGACTCTGAATCTATAAAAATAAATCAATAATTTTCCTGAATAAATATTATTAAATCAACATTAGTTTAAGCCTGTTGCATCTGTACAATGCCTGGTAGGAGAGATACTCGGCTTCTGAGAACATTCACTGCAATTAACAAAAATGAACATGTTAAATGTGTTGTGGGTATTAATCATCTCTTCTATATGTGAAAAGCATCTGCTATTTCTTTCACTCAATTTAAGTGCTTACATTTCATTGTATAGGTAAAATTAAAAAAACAAAGATTTAAGGAAGTTGATATAATAATTGAGATTTGACAACACATCTATCAAAGCTAAAATACAAATGAAATGCATGTGAGTCTTGTTCTAAAAAAAAAAAAAAAAGAAGAAATAATGTGAAAACAACTGCAAAACCTGAAGGTTTTGGTCCTTAATTTTCAGTTTTGTATCAGTATTGAATATAAGAAATGTCTTCCTTCATATGCCTCTCATCTGTTCTAAGATTGTCTATGGCCTTGAACCTTGGAGGTTCTGTCCTTGTTCCAAGGGTCTGTCTTGCTGTCCCTGTCATCAGAGGTGTCTGGTTGAGCTCTGATAATCTTTCACACTTTAATTTTTTAACTTCACAGAGTGTTGAAGGAACTTTTGCTAGTGACCTAGCCACATCAGATTCAGTGTCTTATTATCATAAATAGTAATATTTGATAACTGGAGAAACAAGCAGTTTTCAAGGATGGCCTAAGCTGACAAAATGTTCTCCAAAAGAAGGATAATGCAACTACTTATGTCACAGTGATCATGTTCAGAATTCACTGAGGCTGTTAATCCCTAGAGATGAAATTGTTACAATAAGGAACTGATTTAAGCTCACAGTGAAGTCCAGAAAGGTGAAGTATCTCTGTCCTTAGTTTCCAATGGTTAGGAAAAAATATGATAAAGGTTATCTGAAACTAACAGAAGAATGAATATTTAATAATTTTTGTATGTGCAAAGTGCTCTGACTTCTATATATAAATGCAGACTCCTACAGTGTATTCACATTGCATTTCTCATTTTGATCGAGGTGTCTTCTCCAACCAAACCTCTCAACTGTCCCTGTGCTTTGGTTTACACCACAGATCACTTTGGTTTGCACAAACTGCTTTCATTCTTTAACCAGACTAGACAACGTGGTGCAGAACCACACTCACAGAGGCCACAAGAAGGCATTGGGCTGACTGTGCCCCTCCTCATCCTGTCTGACGCTGAGCTTCCCGCAAAGTTCAAAGCGTGGATATACTTACAGTAGAGGGAATAACCATTATTTTACTATGCAAATGTGTTCCCAGAGTGTGTCAGTGTTTGCTAATGGAGACAAAGCCTTAAATTCCATGGAGACAAGACCAGCAAGTGTTTTTAGCTGCTCGAAGTAACAACTACAGGGAAAAAAATGGGTGGACTTCATCTGTACTGTGAGTAGTGAAGAAAAGGTGCCACTACTGCTTAGGAGTTCAGAGAGGCAGAATGCACCTGGGATCAGACTGTCGCCCACCTGGGTACATAAGTATTCTGAAGAACAGAAACACATAAAAAGCCAAAACAGGGGTGTCGCACGCAGACACGAAGGAACACACAGAGGCCAGTGTTAGGTCAAAGAAAATGAGCCAAAGCCCCGGCCCAAAGGGCCCGCTTCTTTATTTTATACACTTTTAGAAAAACCCATGGATTGGAGAGTGAAATTACCACCCCTCAACCACATAGGTCAAAGGAGAAATCCATCAAATTTCTCCGCCTTAGGAGAAAGAATGAAAACATCTCAGGTCGGTTAGCATAACATGGCTTATGTTTACAGAAAGTGCATGAGAACTCTATTTACAGAATTAAAAACATTGAAGAACTGTGAAAAGCAAGGCAACACAGGGGTATTTTATATACTTTCAAGCAAATTTCTCATTAAATATATCACTGTACTGGGGCCTACAAAATGTTTAATAATTTTTTTAAAAGTAGTTTTATTTTCATACTGCTCCCTCACCAAAAATCTACAGAACTTAAAGTATATTCTGATCCTTCCCTAGTGTGGTTCCATACTATCCTTTCTGTTGGGAACAATTCCATGCCACAACCCTGTCCACATTTATGAAATGTTTAGGTCTGATAAATAGAGAAACGAGAAGCTTAGCGGTCCATGTGCTAAGATGTAGAAATCTTAGGTATTGCCAAGATTTTATATATATTAGTGATGGGAAAATTGAAGCACTGAATGTACTTTCATATTTTTAATATGTTTACAATCAAGAAAAATGTTGCATTGTGATACATATTATTGTAAGAGGAAACATCTACTTTTGAGGAGAAGATAATCTTGTTAATAAAAAATGAGAAAAATTATGTTATATCTAAAACAACTACCTACATACTGAATTAACTTCTGCCATAAAACCTTGATAAACAGTAAAGGTAGAAATGTTTCCAGTTAAAAGATTTATCAAAAGCCCTGAGGCTTTTTATGGAAACAAAACCCCAAACTGATTGCATTAAACTTTTGATAAAGGATAAAATACAGTACAAATGCATAAATCACCTTGTTAGTACAAACTGAAGTATAAAATACTGGAAGAAACCCCTTCAGGTCTGAATAAATAAGACATTTTCTGAAAGATAGTTTTGATTTTTGACATTTCAAAGCCAAAGTAAAACTGTTATTTCTAAAGAAAATCTCTTAAAATATGAAGGGAGCTACTCCTTATTTAGACGTACAAAAGTGTTTATTAAGATCTCTTTTCTTACTGATTTGTTCCTGCAGGTGAACATGAATAAACATACACACTCTACTTAATTTTATGGACATACTGTTAACACATTGTAGCAAAGTATGCATGTGAAATAATTATGGCCTTATCTTGCTTTGAAATGGATAGGTTTCCTTTCTTTCTTTCTCACAGCTATACAGAAGCAATTAAATGGTTTTAAAATGGGAGAAAATATGAAATCAAGTATCATTGTAAACTGGAAAAGAAATTTCTTCAAATTATGGCTGAGAAGCTAGTTTACAGGGTCAAACCTAGAGTTCCAGATCTTTGACCTCCTTCTGCATTATTAACAACCTTATTATTATTTCTTTGAGGAAGGTACATTTGTTTTTTTATAGAGTTTGCAGACAGTCTTAATCGTAACTTTCAGGTCCAAACAGAACCTATAACTGAATTTTTTGCCTCAAACCCATTCCAACTGCAAAAGTTAAATTGCATGCTTTCATATGAATATGTACTTATCCTAAGCATATGCACTCTTTCATCCACAATTCACTTGTTTTATAGGCATTAATGCAATGGGTGAAATCTTCATACTTAGGTTCTGCACTGATAGAAATAATAGACTAATAACCCCTCTTAAAATTAGTCATGTCTGTGAGCTAATGATCCGTTTCCTTGGAGGAAATCATCTTTTACAAAGTCTGTCATGGTCTTGAACGATTGCAACTTCAGATCAGGCTGTTAACCACTAATGGATATATCAATTGCTTTTTTTTTTCCTTTAATTGTTTCTGTAACTCCTCTACCATCCTTTAATCATCTCTATAACTCCGCTACCATCCTTTAATCCTGGATATTCCTAAAAAGCTGTTGAAGGAAGGTGGGTAATTTTTAAAACAAGTCAGTAAACAGTGGAACAGCAACATTCTCTGTTTGCAAAATGGATGCTTCTATCTCCCGTCAAACTGAGCTAGGTTAGATAGAGCTTAGTTATGAAATCATGCAACAGTGTTCATTCCCTTTGGCTGTGGGGTGTTGGTCTGCCTGCTTCAATAGTCTGTTATGTGCCCTTTCATGCATCTATTTTCACCCCATTGGGACTTCCTGGTGGGAGATGTACTCAAACATTAGATATGCTTGCTATATTTGAATGGCTTAGATTTATTGACATCTTTTAAACCAGGAGACCTAGACACTGAGCAGTGTGTGTGTAGAGATCATTTAATGGAAAATTACACTTCCTGTAATGCGGTGCTGGATGTCTTTAACAATGGTCATCACAAGTATTCAGGCAAGTCTAAATGGATCTCCAGAGTCTCAGGTTATTAAACTTGTGTCTCCTATGGATTTTGCTGGGGTACTGATGAAAATAAACAAACAAACAAAAAACCAAAACCAACCAACCAAAACAAAATAACCTACCACACAACAAAGAAAGCTAACAATCACGCAGCTTTTCAGTGATGAAAGGAAAACAAAAATCTGTGGAAAAACATCCATAGTGGATAATGCATTATTGATGAGAGTAAAACAAAAATAATTCTTGTTTTTTCCTCACCATTAGACAAAATGAAATTCTGAACAACCATAAACACCACGAGTTGAGCATAAACACTCCTGTATAATAGCTCACACCCTTTTGTGTGAGATATAAAACTGTTGTTTTGGAGAATTTGCATTCAGAGACAGTGAATCAATTCTATTACACTAAGACATCACTTTTTTATTCTTGTGCTGTATACATTACAACATACAGAACAAAAAAGACCTCAGTGCTATCTCGCAGAATTTCTGAGCAGAGGTGCAAACCAACACATTCATTATAGACTTATAAAATTGATATTAATATTTTCTTTTTCTAATATAGATCTTTTTTTTTTAATTGCCACAAGTTGCCATAAATTGGTCATTAAACTTCAAGCACTGCAATGCAATGCTTGCTACCATTTATAGGCAAAGCTCTCCAAAGGATAATTAGGGGGAGTATTATGACACAGAACAATGGAGACAATTATTTCTGAAGTTTATTAATGCTAATTAGCATATGGCATCTACGACAGCTGCTGATACTTCATTGCTAAATACTGAGGGACTAATTAGTGTTTGATGTTAATTAGCTTCTTTTGCATGTGCATTGTCCTTAGATGCATATGTACTGTCACCACTGGGCTATTAAAAATCTGGCCTAAGCCTTCTTGCAGTGACAGGATGCAGCATTTTGGTTTTGCAGACTGTACAATATAGCTCTCTAATGTGCCCTTAATAGCCACTATATGAGTTTTAACAAGGCAAACTCACAAATTCCCAATGCAGTACATCAGAAAATTTATTTTAAATGTAGCTCAATAGTGTATAAATTGTTTAAAATTGACAGTTTCTAGCACTTTTATTGATAGAAATAGCAGCCTGAGAGATTAAAAAAAGTCAAATCCAACAAACTGAAGAAGAGGGAAACAGAATTTCACAGGTTTATGCAATGTTATCTCCTATTTAATCTCTTTCATTCTGAATATACATAAACTTCTTTTTATTTCCTACAGAGATCCCTGGTCTCTGTATATAATCACGTCTGTCTTAGGAAACTTTTTTGGAAGTTGGAATGCTATTTAAAAAAATACAAAACAATTAAGTCATCACGAGCTAGCAAGGAGGAAATAAGCATATGTTCTTTCTTTCTCAACAGATTATTTTTACTTTACACATGAGGTTATTATTTAAGACCATATTTTTTCCAGGACATATTAGCATTCCGTGAGAATTCTCCATGTCAATCATAAACAACATTTATTTGATAGCTAATAAAAACTGGCTTTAGTGTAGCCATTTTCCTATATAATTCAGGTATATTCATTTCCTTAAGCTGTGGGAAAGGGACATAAAAGATTAGATCAGAGAGGAGAAAAACAAGCCAAGAAAAGCAAAGTTTGCTAGTTAAGTCTTTTGTGTTCATCGAGGTTGCCCTTCACTGTGACAGCAAGTATGTTGGTTGAAAACAGAAGGAAAGAGGAGAGGTGACAAAGGACAGGGACCACCACACAAGTTGTTAAAAGAGAAAGCAAAACAATAAGAAGAAAAAACCAAAACAAAACAAACAAAGGATGATAACACAGGACTGAAAGTTGAGAAACATGTGAGGGAGATCCTTGGTGACAAGCAGTGGAGAGTTTGAAAATTATGGAGATTGAAATTTACTGTCCTCCTCAACTTGATCTTGAGCTTAGTTTGTAGACCTAGATAAAAACCTTTGATTTATGAAATAATTTAAACACTTCAGCTACCTTGTCAGATATTGTATTTAACTGACTTAGCACTGTAGGCAGAGTTTCTCCAGCAGAAGCAGCAAGTGCCTTAGTGAGAGGGACCAATATATATGCCTCAACATATCTCACAAATGAGGTGAATGTGAGAAACAACGCCTCACTTAACTTAAAAAAAATTAACAATTTATTGATTAACTTACAATCAGGGACTAAAACTTGCGATCTGCAACTTGGCAAGGGGGAGGGATACAGCACTGGGTGCGTAGCAACAGATAGGGTGTAGCCAGTGGTACACCTTCGGGGTGGGGAATACAGTTTTTATATTCTGGATGATTAACATGAAAAAGAAGAGGCGGGATTGTGATAAATCTATCTTACAATACTGGCTTTCTGCAAATATTAAAAGGGATGCTATATGTATAATATTAAAGTAGCTTTGCTATGAAGATATAGTTTTTCTAACAATAACTAACGCCTTTATTTCTGTTATTAACTAGACTTAGACATCATAGTGAAATAGCTGATATAGTTATGCTTGTGCTGAGTGAACCGTCTGCTTGGTTGGATAACATCCAGTGAACATGTGATGAAGGCCCCTGCTACGGTCATGCCAGCTACCAGCAACTACCGTCTGCAGAAACCATGGGCCAAAGCTCAAGCTGGAGGTGATAATAAAAACTGACTAAAACCACAGCCAAAAATGCACTTGCTCTGAAAAGGCGGATCCGAGGAGGGGCCATGCTAAACAGTGCCTGGAACATGTAAACTAGTTTAGGGAAAAGTTTGAATATGTATAATTGTTTATGAATATGCACTAGGCTGATGCAATAGTAAAGGTATGTAAAGGGTGTCTCCACAATAGCAGGTGTGCTCTTGGCTGAGAGCCAAGGGTACTCAGTCCTGCAATCTTTTGCTTTATCTTTGTGCCCTATTGTCCTTTATTAAGCTTTTAACAGGAGAGTGAACCTCGTTTTTCACAGAAAACTTCCATGATTAGATTGCCAGCAGCTCCCTCTCTGCACAGACACGCTTGCTGGTGACGGCAAGTACCCGGATGCCCGCGAAAGATGCCCGCCAAAAATGAGCCCGCGAAGCCGGGTTGGGGTAGGAATTTGGGGGCACATAAAAGCAGCTAGCCACAGCACCAAGAGGGCATTATTGCTTTGGGTTTCCTGGAGGGGTCAGGGGCTTGCCTATAGGGTCAGCTTGGCCCTTCTCCCCCCCAGCTCCCCTCGCCTTTTCCTCNCTCCTCCCCCCCAGCTCCCCTCGCCTTTTCCTCCTTGTGGTCCTGCCCCCCTGCCTGTGTGTGCCTTGCCCTGCTTCACCATTTCTACCATCAATTTGCTGCTGCGGAGACCTCACGCCCCACAGCTGCTGCCGCCGTGTTCCCCATGCTACAGCCACTGCCGCCTGCAGCAGCCACTTGTGGCACAAGTCCGCAGCCTGCGAACCACCCTGGTTCCATCCTCGTACCCAGCCATGACCGCCGCCGCCACCACCACTTTGTTTCCCGCCTTGCCCGCGGCAAAGAGCCTGCAGCATGGGCCCACAGCACCCGACTTGCAGCTGTTGTGCCCAGACTCTGAGAACCTGCAGCTGCTCCAGGAGCGCGTCTGTCGCCACAGCAGCCTGCTCTCCGCCAACGGAAGAAACGTAGCCTGCTGCTGTTTGGAAATTGCACCCAGCCCGCCACGGAAACCACACAAATGCACCGCGGTTTGCAACACGTGCGCTCTGTCTGCCAAAGCGATGCTGACAGATAGCCGGGGCAGTAGCGCTTTCCCCCATCTTCTGTTTCGTTCCTCCTCTCTCTCTTTTCTCTCTCTGCTCCTTTTCCCTGTTCCCCTTTCTCCTTTAATAAGAACACTTAGGGGAGTTTGTTTGTTTGTTTGTCTTTGGGGTTGTTTTTTATTTTCAGTAAATGGTTCTCAGATATAATATTGCCATGTCGGTGCTTGATTTTTCGTCAGAAAAATCTATTAAAAAGAATCCTTCCAGGCTCCCCCTTTTATAGTGGAAAGGGACACTTCGTTATGTAGGGATAGTTAATGTCAGTTCATTACACCGGAAGAATGTCTTTCAAACAGCTTGGTCTGCCATGATGCTTTAAATTTTTGGGCTTAAAAGACTGATTAAGAAAATCTATATTAAATACTGATGATGCCTGTGCTTTGTGTGAAATTCAAAACCTCTGAGATTTGTTGAATACACAGGATAAGATAAAATATTAGGAGCTTTCTGATCCATGACTGAAATATCAGTGTTGTTATTTCAGGTGAATAACGAGGTCTTTGATAAAAAATAAAATTTTTACTGAAATTCAAAATAAATAAAAAATAAATAAAAATACAGTTCAATGGTGTCCTTAGCAAGGATGGATGACTCTACTGATATGATTGAAAAAGCAAAATATCAATAATAAAAAAAAAAGTGGCCTCTTCCAGTGAAATTCAATTCAAAAATCTAGCATAAGTAACACAGGGAGTAAATATAGTGGAATGACCACAACAAAGAGAATGTGGATGGGAAAGATGCAAGAAATGCAGTAGATCAGCTCTGCAGCTAAATAGTGCAGATAGGGAGGACTTAATACTATTTGCCTCTTCATGTATTCTGGTACTAATTCCTGCCAGGAAAATTAGACACTGTGGTAGTATAAGAGAAATGGTCTGTCAGTCCAAAGCCACAGTGGCATATCTGTTTTCAGCTGTACTCTGGTGTATACAATAACATGTTGCCATACGCAGTAATAACTATGTTGAAAGCATTAAAGGGAAAACATTTAGGGGGGTTTACAGGGTAAGTATATCCCCACAGAAAAACTGTAACTAGGCAGATAAATAGCAGACAGCAAAGGATAAAATTCATAACAGTCCCAGGCAAGAGAGCCCTGCACATGAGATAATCGTATCATACTTTAACCAAAATTTGGACTTGCTAACTAAGAAAAGACTAGATTAATACAGAAATATACTCCATGGAGCGGAGAAAGTCTCAATGGACATTGGAACATTGCGGCAGTGCTGCTTTACC
>VXBT01013583.1:0-158379 GCA_013400235.1 Oriolus oriolus
ACACAGTGTAGCCCAACAATAGATGCCTACATACCCAAGAGTACCCTCTGAAGAATATCAGAAAGCCACCTGGTGCAACACGCTGCTAAGATTGAAGAGGCTCAGGTGGATCTGGACTAGCAACAAACATAAGGGTGAATTATTTATAGCCTGATGGGCTAATGGCACCTCAGACCATCAGGGAAGGGATGCAACATATAGATGGGCTTGGGATCAAGGAGTGGACTTAAGCACGGGCACTACTGTAGATGGACACTATTGTACAGGCTCTCCATGAATGTGAAACATGCACTGCAGTTAAGCAGGCCAAGTGGTTAAAGCCTCTCTGGTATGGAGGACCATGGCTGAACTATAATATGGGGAGGCCTGCGAGGGTGACTGTATTGCACTCCAAAAAGAAGCACCAAGGAAAACACCATTAATTTAAAAAGTAATTTTATTAATTAATTTTAATAATTAATAAAATTTACTTCTTTTTTTAGCATCAAGTGCTCATTATTTACAAAAACGATGCAATACATCTAATTTGCAATTTGCACTGGGACAGTGATACAAAATCAGCTACGTTCCCCTTTGAATGTTTTATTTTATTCATTTTTCTAAAAAAATGAAATTTACAGAAAAGGCTACTGATTTAAAAACTAAGGCAAGTTATCTTAAAGTTAATATTTTAAAATATGTATCTGTCATAGAACAAGGGAAACTGAATGGTTATTGATACAGAGAAAATCTTTAAAAGACAGTATCAATATTCTTCTCTCCAGTTTCACTAGCACAGTTTTTTTGCTAGAAAGGGAAATCCAATGCTACTCAAAAAAATCACATGCTATGTCAAAATTTTAAGTATAAATTTAAGCAGCTTTTCAGGCAGAGTCTGAAATGCTTTCCCAATTTCCTATTTTGTTGCATCTTCCATCTTCTTCAAGGCTGTGCAAATAATTGTGCAACTACAAACTCTGATCTCCCATGGTGTAATATCTAAAGTCCATTCAGGAGGACTGTGTTCTCATGCATAAACGTTTGAGAGATTAGGGACAGAAACTCTAATTTTCAAATTAAGTATTTGTGCTTTATAAGAATTTTTTGGCTTCATAAATTTCCAAAGAACAATATGACCATGTGCTTCAGTTACAAAGGAAGCTGAACTATTATGGCCTCCACTGTCATGAGCTAGATTGAGTCTGTAACTGATGGAGGTATTAATACATATATAATCCTCTAAGCATGGCTAGACTTGGAGCACTCTTCTGTATCAAGGAGTAAAAGGGAAGGGATCTTAAGACTTAGTTTTCCTTTAGTTCCAGTTCCTTTAATGGCACCTTTAAAATTAGACACTTCCTGCTTGACAAAGCCCATGCCAGACATCTGAGTAGAGGAATCACCGAAAGTTTTCACTAACTAGAGAACAGACAGGATCATTAATATTGGTTGTGGAGGTTTTTTCTTTGAAATAAAGGCATAGACAATTCTCACCCATTTTTTTGAAGATTCCAATCTTTTATACATGCAAAGTTATCTTTTACTTTTATGTTATCATTCTGATGTAAATTAATTAATCTGATACAGTGATTTTCCTCTGACTGGTAACTATCTATGAGAAATGAGAAATTTCTAGACATGCCTGTAAGAAAAAGTACTTTGTAGAATTTAACAGTCTGTGCTTCTCAGTGATGGAGTGAAATGACTTTATTAATTTTCTTGCCAATATGCCAAGTCTCAGTCTAAGTATTTAGTTCACGTAAGTTTTTTTTCTTTCAGTTATCAAATACAGCTAAATATTTTCAGCTGCTAGCTTAATTGTTCTTCTGGCATACTGCTCTGGGAATTTAAAAAAACTCAACAAATGTGTAAGCCCATTAGGTCAGAGTTGCCAAGAACGCCAGATAAGTGGAAACCTAAATAGCAGAAAGAGCAAGAATTAGGTAATTTGTTATCTTAAAATAGTGACCAATTTTCAATTAGCTGCAAGTTTGTCATAACTACAGAATATGATCCAGATACTGAGATGGAAACCCTGTAGGCAGATTTTGCAAGTACATGTAGAAGCATATATTTATTTTTTAATGACTGGTTTGTCACTATAACATTCATTTGATATAAACTAAATCCAAATAATTACTTTAAGTATAAATTGTAGAATTAATGGGAATATTTTAGCTTTAAAATTTGTATTCAGTAGTAATACCCTCTGTAAATATAAAAGATCAAAGAAAAACTTGCTATAAATTATGTAGGACAATAGCTTCCATTGAGAATTCAAGACAACGTAATCTTCTTAACTTTTCATCTCATTCAGATCTTTTACTTTAAGTCAAAATAATTTTCTAAGAGTTTGAAATGAAATGTAAACCTGGGTCTCCTGCCAACATGTTTTTATTACAGAAATAATTTACTAGGATAGGAACTATGACTTCAAACCTTGATTTGTTTCCTTCCTTGTACCATATGTAATCTTCATTTTCTTGGAAAAGTTCTCATTCAGTGACAAATATACTTCAAATCTCACATCATGCACATTTTCTGGACTTGGTTCACCTTTCTACTCTTTCATTTACGTGTAATTGTATCCTTGTTTCTTCCAACAGGAAAATTCAAATGCTCAGTAATCAAGACTAATTAAAAATGGTTTCAGGAAGTGGTTGCACAAAGACCAGAAGATTAATAAACGTCTTTCTGAGTCTTCCAGATGTAAATAATCTCTGGTTTTTTAGGGCTCTGACAAATACTTTCAAAACAATATATACAAATGTGTAGGATACTTTAGGGAGTCCGAGGCAGACCTAGATACCTTAAAACAATAGTCTACTACTACCTCCACATACACTACATAGGTCAGGACATCCAGCTGATAATGCTTCTCTCATTTATTCCCCAATTCCACTTGTTCCAGGAGCTAGCTTTATATTTACATTGTCCTTTCAGAAGAAATGAAAGGTATTAAAATATTAAACACTACAGAATATGCTTTTGGCATCCATTATTTTCTTTTCCTTTCATTTTCTTTTCCACTTCCTTTTCTGCATTCCCTTTCTGCTTCAGTATTCAAAAGCAACAGATATACTCTAGGCATCCACATGCTAACATGCGTATTTTGGTCCTTACAGATTACTCAGGTACTGAATACTCAGGTCTCAGACCCTAGATAACATCATTGGGAATTACAACTGAGAAGAATTTCCACATCTGTTAGCTGGGAAAGAGGCTACTTTGAGCCTATGGGAAAGGGCTTTGTTTATAGGGGACAGGGACAGCAGGAGTGGTGGGAGGTTATGGAAAGTCAGGAAAGGGCAGAGAGAAAAAAGAACAATGGCAGAAGGGAGTGAGTCTGAATCCTTTGCCAGGTGCTCACCAGCTCTTTTGCCAAAGACATCACAGAAGTAGCCTGAGAGACTATTACAGGTTGAAGACATCTGTGAGCCACCAGTTCCCTAGCAAAACTTAAAGTACTGGGGAAGATTCTGGAGACAGAAAGAGTAATCATATTTCCCCAGTACTTGGAGGAAATAAGAGAAAATCTTGAGGTTAGTACAGCCTGAATTTTAGATATTCTATTTCTTTTATTCTATTGTAGAATGACTTGGTTGAGAATGACAAGATAAGCATATCATTAATGCCACTGAACAGGAGAACCAGAAGAGCAAAGGTTCTCCAAAGAAACCTAATTTCAGACTGGATATAGAGACATAAGAAAAGTGAAAGAAATTTCATGTATTCATCAGTCATCAAAATGTAGATATAAAACAGTTGTGAAATTGTTGTTGATTTACAACAAATTTGGAGAGGCACAGAATCTGAAGAGCCATTTGGCTGGTAGACAGAAAGTTTAGCCAAGCGCATTTGAAACAAAAATGTATTTTATTACCAAATCTGAAGTACAGGCACAGAAATAATGAAAAGAAAGTTTTAGGGTCATATCTAAATATTACAAAGCAGTACGGTGATTTGGTTTAGCTTAGTCTTTGTGTAGGACAAATATCCTTTCAAATACCTGTTTACAGACTTCATATAAAGCTAATCAAGACAAGGCAAAGTATCAAATTCTGCATCCCTCTTCAGAATGTGCAAAGGGACATACCTACATTTTGCTATTCAGTGGAGGCCTGTATTTTCAAAAATCTAGTGTCCATCAGTAGCTGTGCACAAAATGAACAAGAAGTCATTTTTAAATCATTCGCTTTTCCAACCACATTTTATTCTTTCTCTACATCATTTATCGTTTATAAAGTCTATTCACAATAGTATCCCTTTAGTTTAAACAAACTGATCACCTAAAGCCTTGGGAAAGTTCAAGTACAGTCAATTAACATCACCGACACTAAAGGCAGCATTACTTTTCTGTCAAGAAAATTGTCCTACTTTTTCTTTTAAGTCTCATGTGCTTTCATACTTTCAAATAACCTAAGTTTACGATCATATGTCAGTTTTTTGCTGCTAAAGGAATACACAAAAACAGACTTCAAAGCCATCTTTGTTCTGCACATGCATATCAAAGAAAACATCTATTTTATTTTGCTGCATCAAAGGCTATTAAGTACTATTTTAACATTTGGGAAATAGCACAATTTGACATTCGATGAACTTAATGTTCATCAATGTGCCTTCATTAATTCCTTTGCTAGATTTTAACTTTTTGAAGTCACATCAAAAGTTCAGAAATTATGTACACAAAAAATCATATATACATATACACACACATATGTATGTATTTATATAGTTATATATAAAAATGTGTTTTTATAATGAACCATTATACTCAGAAAAGTTTTAAAGTTTATGATTCTCATTTTGTTAGAATTTTGTAGCAGACAATAATTCTGTTAATTATTGGTTTGTAGTTAATTTATACAATCAACTCATAGCAGCTATGGTTTTCTGATTCTTTTCTCCTTTGATTCATTTATGGAAATCTTACATCTTCTCAAAAAGTTCCAACTCTAAAGTATTTTAAGCTCTTGTTGAGGTTAATCAAAGTCACTTAAAAGCAATCCCTAAAGCTCCTTCACTACATAACAAATAGATCTTTCTTCACAAATACATTTTGGAATAGTGACATGGATTTAGAGTCTCAAGTAAAGTGTGACTCTGATGCTCATCAGTGGTGAGATAATTTATACTTGTGAAGTTGCCTGTGGTTTTCAGGACAGAAAGTTTTATGTTTTAAAATAAACTTTTCTGCTTGACTGGTCTCTTCCACAGCAGTACCATGTAGCATTAAGAATTCTCATTTCTTTCCTGTTACTTTCTTTGTGCCACGGAATGGCTAAAGTTTTTTTGATTTTGGTGTTTGTTGTTGTTGTTTAGTTTCTTTAACAACTTTGCTTTTCACGGTCTGTCATGATGTAAGATATATGGTTCAATGTTTCCACTTGGATATCGAAAGTACAGCTAGAACTAATTATTGTTTAAAGCAATCTCATCAGATGAAAGAAGATCAATTATCTTGGAACTTACGACCCATTATTGAGTCATTCTATTCTTTGCTAAATAAAGTACAGCATTAAGCATAGACAATCAATGGCATTATAAGCATTCTTGATTTTTTCTGCAGGTGGTCTAAAACTTTTATGTATTAAAATAACAAGGATTTTTAAATATATTTTAAAGAAAGAACAAACAAAGGCAAGAAAAAAAACTGGAGAATATAGCCACTAAGATTATTTATGCAATTCAAGCCAAGAAAAACCAAAGAAATTTGCAAAAGCAATGTAAATTGAAATTTGTCCAGTTTACCCCAGACAAGACCTCAGACTTCAGATATTTATTTCTAAATTTCCTGCAATAAAGATTTTGAAAAAATTGCTTTTGAAAGAAAAGAAAAAAATCATCATCCTATGCCTTCATTTAGTGTTTCTTTACTTACATTATCTGTATTTCCATTCCTAAGTCTTCCCTCTCCCACCCAGTGTACAGGTTTCAGAGAATGATAGAATGATTTAAGGCTGAAACCTGATCCAGAAGTTAACTGTGCCAATTCTCTGGTCAAAGCAAGTCTGCTGCAGACCAGGTTACTCACAGCCATGGCCAGTCAAGTCTGGACACATCATACAAACTTTACAGCATCTGATCATCACTATAATAAAAAAGATAAATATCACAGAATATTCTGAGTTGGAAGGGACCCACAGGCACTGTCCAGAGTGCTAAGGAGCAATGAAACTGCTAACAGCAATTGCGTTCAGGGGCCTGCCACTTTGGGGTGAGGCAGACTCCACCAGATCTCATGAAACTAAAGGCTCACCAGAGCATCCCCAACAAAAGTCACACACCTTGTGACCACCATCGCCACCACATGCTCCTGCCACCTGCTCTGCCTTTGCAGCAAATGGAATTGTACACAGATATCTGCACAAGCACACAAAAAAGCACTGATTGCCACCTGTCACAGGAAAAGATGCTCAACCCTTGTGTTTTTAATCAAGCCAGGACTGAAGCAGTTTTAGATTTCCTAACACGCAATCAGTTAATGAGACATTCAGAAACGGGTCAGGGAAAAACAAGGGGGGAAGTGTGCAGGTACCTCTAACTACTAAATTAGAGAAAACCACTCTAAGACACAAAATGTAATAAAGAAGCCTGGTTTTCAGAAATTTTCTCCATTGAAATTCTCATACTTCCTTTTCCTTTCAAACCTTCCCACAATGCCTAAGCTAGGTGCAAAATAAGAGGAATAAGTAAACTGCCAGTGGGTTAACTTGATACGTAAAATAAATTCAAAGCCATGAACCTGATCTAACTGCTTTGCAGTGGGACACTTTGGGGCTACATGACCTGTGATGACCATTTCCAACATACAAGACTCTGTTATTCTAAATATATATTTAGATAGGACAGAAATATCCACATGACACAGTCATATGGAAATTTGAATATTTCTGGGTTTTGGCAGGTTTAATAAAACAATTTTTAAAAGGATTAGACATCCTTTGTGCTGTCAATTACACTATTAATAAATTTATTTTCATTGCACTTATATTCTCCATATACCTAGTTTACAGTTATTATATGCTGTTTCATTATCAATGCCTGTCACTACCAAAGGCAACTGAATGAATGTCTCTAGGATTAAGGTCCAAAGGATGAATTTGTATTGACTAACTAAAGAAAGGTATGGTGCAAAATCTCTAGAGTAATAAAGCTGCCAGGGCTTAGCTGAACAGCACTCTAGAACAGTTTAGTGAGAAAAAAATGTTTTGTTACCTTTACTTAGATATGAATTCACAGGAAAATAGAACACATAAGTAGAAAACTTAGAAGTGATGTATTTCTGTGAATCTATTTGTCATCTTTCAGTGCTATGCACTGGTTCACACCTCTGAAAAGACTATCAGACCTGGTCAGCAATGTGTGTGGGATTAAGTTAACCCCTGCCTGAAATGTACAATAAATTCAAGTATTATTGCAGCATGAGCTGTTAATAAACTGCTTTGAATACAAAACTCTGGAACTCCATATGATTCTGAACCTGTATCATGCTTTAAACCAGCAATTTCAGCTATGTCTAACCCACCTGACATCACTCCAGTGAAGCTTTACTGGGTGTATGGCATAGTAGCTGCTCTGAAGGAAGAGAAAGAGACATGAATCAGAGTAGAGGGGGAAATCCTTGTTTCTTATTCTTGAAGTGATATTTACCATTTGAGTCGGTGAATTTGAACACAGGTCTCTCCATTTCACTCAGCTCATACCTTAGATGAACATACCCTACTTGAGATTAAGCCTTAGTGCTCAAATACCCCAGAGGTGCACACATCTACTATTTTCAGAGAGACTCCTGCTGCAAAAGTGATTAAAAACATATTTGTAAATGATAAAATAGATAAATCTTAAGTTAGCACACAATAAATACCAACATTTGCCTCTGTAACCCGGGTCCAAAAAATTCTCACACAATCAGGGAATAAAAGACCTCTTGATTCTTTTATGAAAGTATTTTAACTTTTGATGAAATGATTCCTTGTTTTATATCTTCAGATGGAATATCCTTTATTCTTATAGCTCCAAGATGGCAATCAATTTCCCATATGTCTAAATATATAAAAGACTCATAGCTCTCACTTTCTCAAACTCACACACAATAGAGAAATGTTACCTCAATGCGTTTTGTAAAATCACATTGCCTCCAGTATGAAACCAGACTACCTTCCTATAATCCTGTAGTCTTTAAACACCTAATTTTACTTTATATAAATTCAGGATACAGTTTGATAATGTGATCTGGGGTGGGTGTAACTGTGCAATTTCTGGTTTTTTAATAAGTTTCTCAGAAAACATTTTTACCTATTTAATACTGTGAATTGGTTGTAATATTTGTTTGTTGCATATGAAAAGACTGAATTAGAGAATGTCTCAAATTAATGACTGTTTTTTCTCTAGAGACTATAACTTCTTCAAAAAGAAATCAAACTACCTGGCAAACAATAAGCAGTTCCTATCTAATAGAAACTTAATACGTTGAGACAAATGCATCAGTAACCCAAAGAATAGGTGGATGATGTGAATCTTAAACCAGTCTTAACTCTTGTGCAAACAATTACTACAGTTTAAGAAAACAGTAATATTCTATGCAATTTTTACGTGACTAAATGCCTTCATAAGCTTATTCTATAAACACCATAATAGTTTATTATTCTCTGTAAACCATATTCATTTGAAGAAGAGACTATAAATAGGAAAGATGAAATAAAGTACATGAAAGCTGAGAAAAACAACTGTGATGAGACTGTCTTTGCATAATACAGATATATTTCTATTTATAAACATCTCACCCATAAATTTAATAAAAAAGAAATTTTAATACCAAGAAGTAAGAATAGGCAAGAAGAAGAAAGCAGTAGTTTAGAGAGCAGTTAAGTAGGTAATATACACAGTCTTACAGCTGGTCTAAAGCAGGAGCCTTTAGCAATTTGAGAAATTTTAAAAGACATTTGAAATTCCAGAAAATAAAAGTAGAAATATACTTCTCTTCTTTAAAAGACAACAACCAAGTGTTTATATTTGTAGACTTCTTGACTGCAATAATAAAACTAGAATAAACTCCCTTTAAGTACATGGTAAAACAGAAAGAGATGAGAAGAAGTCATAATGGATTTATCAATGAACACATACTGTCAACCAATCTAATCACCCTGTCTGACATTTTAGGAGGCCCTAAAAAGAGGGGAAAAGCAGATGTCATAACTTCCCTTTACTAGTTCTTTTGATGTGACATTCTGATAAACAAGCTAGAAAAGCATGATGCAGATAAAAGGGGTGTAAACCAGTAGAAAAGTTGTACTTGGAAAGTCATTATTAGTAGTTCCCTGTCAGAATGAAGGGCTCTATCAAGAGTTGTCTGCAAGAGAATGATATATTTTGCTATTACTTTTGTGAAGAGTAGAAAAAAAAGGGAATATTTATGAAAGTGGCACATGAAATTAAGCTCTGGGGAGCATTAGGAAAAAGAACTAGAATAGAGAGTCCAAGACAGACCAGACAGTGAAGTGGCAAGTAAAAAGGAAACAGTGCGGAACTCATGTACAACACACCACACCTCAGAAAAATAAATAAATTTCATATACAGTGGGGAGCAACCAGCCAGGTAGCAATAGCTCAGAGGCAACCTGCAAATTTCATATATACAAACTGAACAGAAGTTGAAATGTCATCTTGCACAGGAGGGACATCTCATGCTCTTTGCAACACAAGAAGTAATCTTTTTATCTCACAATAATAAGCCTCGTTTAGAGAGCTGCATTGAATTTTGTGCATAAGCTGGAGGTAATCAGGGGACAGAAACATGAATGATCGGAGGCTCATAAAGACATCAGCATTGATGGAAGATTGAATACTGATGCCTGCTAAGCTTAGGGTGAAGAATGAGGAAATAACATGATGAACTTTCAAGAATAAGTGGATAAACTGCTTCCAAGCCCATGGAGAGTCAAATAGGTTTAACAAAAGGAACATAAAAATACATAATCTCAGAGAAGCTATGATTTTCCAGAGCTATGTAAATCAATCCTAAAAAACAGTATAAATTTGTTCTATCTGGACTGATGAAGATATAGTTGGACTAGCCTTAGGGTAAGCAAATGGCTTGAATAAGCTCTATTTTCCCTTCATTTTCTATGTCTGGACACCAGAACAGACATCTAATATCTTCGTATATGCATAATGGAGAAGGTAAAAAAAATGTGCAAGTACTTCTTGCAAGGAGTCGATGAATTCATTCCTAGCTAGTCACTTGAAACATTCAGTTTATACTGATTAATTGTTTTCATTATGTGGAAAAAACTTGTGGAACTAATGATAATGCTAATTTTTGCATTTCAATGCTTTGAAATGACAATAGCATGGTAATGATGAGACTCATTACTTTGTGCATTTTATACAAGCCATAGAACAAGTACAAAACAGTTTTCTGACACAAGTCAGCCAGAAAATAGTTACTCCCTGTGCAAAATACGTGTTTTGGTCCGTTTATGTCTGTCAGACTGTTTTCAAATTATTTGTGTCAAATGCAGACTGACATAACTTGATATAGTAAAAAATGTAACCCCGTGTTTAACTCAGTACAAACTAATGAAGAACAACCAGTTAACAGCCACACAAATTCTACTGATTGAGTTTTCTCGAATGATCATGGAAGTATCTGAATATGAATTCATAAATGTACTTGTGGATGGAGTGAATTTCCTTTTTTAGTGCCAGGAGTAGTTTGCAAATATTGTCTTCTAGGACTACTAGATATGTGGCCAGATAGGAAAAAAAAATAATACAAAGTTTCTAAACTGAGTCTAAAAAAGAAAAGTTGGTCTGGCAGGGGAATTCTTGATCAGTTCAGTAAATTTGTGACTACATGCTTTTATAAATACTCTTATGTGACGTTGGAAAAGATGAGATTGGAAAAAATACAACAGTGATTAAAAATACCTGGGCAAAACATTGTTTATAATAGGAAATTACTGGTTTACACTTTTAACATGTGAAACAAAGTTGTATTTCAAGTTATATCCAACCTCTGTCTGACAGACTCCTCAAATCTGACATTTTAATATCTCTATACACAAAATATGCACTACTCTGTATTAGATGTTTCACATGTCATGCTGATTATGTGTGAGTTTATCATCTTTGTAAGACAGTACATAGCCATATTCCTTTGGAGCTCTTACAGGTTAAAAGTCTGAACTGTTCCATGAGATAGATCAAATATTTCAAGCCAGTTTAAAATTTGCTTACCACTGAGCTCTATGCTGACTTGCTTCTTTAACCACCCTGGATTTCTGTCTGCAGGGCTGATGGTAGTGTGTGCACAGCTGGGGAGGTTAGCCAAACACCCACCCAGCCCCTCCCTCAGTCACCAACAAACAGGCAGGGAAAACAGGATGAGAAAGATCATGGATGAAAGTAATGACACAGAGATCACTTACCAATTTCTATTGCAAACAAAACAGACTCAGCTTGGGTCAAGTTGCAATTTAGGTGTCCATTGTTTGAAGTGATGATCTTGATCCACTGATCTGATGGGTTAAAATACACTAGGTGGGAGCACCTAGGTACATCCCCTGGGTGGGGAAAGCTTTCAGTCTTCTCTGGAGGAAGGCCTCAGAAATGAGTCTGGGGACACTTTGGCGCTCTTGGATTGTTTATGATCCCATCTCAGCTGCCTCTCACATCAGCACAGTTGAGCCAGTAATGCCCCATCAGACTTTCCCTGGGGAAGGAGGGGGAAGTTTTACAACTGAGCAAGTTGTGGAAGGTAAGAAACACCAACTCGCCTTGCAGGACTTGCTTTTTCTGAGGCTCAAATCCCTGTCTGTAGCCTCCAGGCAGTGATAGTTTACCCAATCTGTACTAGCCATTACACACCGAAAAACTCACCTCCTCCCTCAAGGGATGCAAACCTGGCCTCAGCAAAGCACCCTGGCACCTTCACAAATAGGCAAAAGTTTGGAGTTATTAATGATTAATAGTCCAGTCTCTTACAGCTGGTTCTCACATTTTTCTCCTCGCTGCTCTCTGGTGGTTTTGCCCTTTCTTAAATATCTCTTCACAGAGCATGTCACAGTTGCAGTGATTAAAACACTGAACTGTTCTGAGATTGACTGACTACATGGTATCTTGCAAGAATGTGCTTTCCAAAGTAATGATGTCATCAGTCTCACAGACTTAAAAGTCTGTATTTAATGCGCAGTACTAGGCAGAGTATGGTTTTCTCCAGGTTTTGTGTGACGAGATTCACTGAGCTCAAAACAGAGGAGAAAGGCTAGATATAAAATAAAGATTCAAAAATAACATGGAATCAATAGGATAATTTTTATCTGCAGCTCACTGTTCATTTGAAATGTTAATTAAATAAAAATCAGATCCTACAACGTATTTTCTGTTCTACCAGAGATAAAATGTTTCATATTGCTGGACCTATATGTTAAATAACTCTGTTGTTATCAATATGCACATCTTAACCAAATTATAGAACCAGGAAACTGCAATACTATGTATTATTACAGCAAATTGTACAGACACAAAGACTGGACTTGGAAATTAATGAGAAATACAGAATATCACCACAGGGGCTTTGAATCCAGAGATCTAGCTATTATCAGAATGGAACTCCATACAATTAACTCCTAAAAGAGAAAACAAACAAGTAAATGTGTTCAGTGCAAAATAGATATTGTAAGCAAAACTCCAGTTAAGCCACTGTTATCCTTACTAAGCAGACCCTACTCATAAGACATGTCATCAGACTATTAAAATCTTTGGCCAAACTCTTTTCTTAACCTGTTTATCTCTGATCATTCTACATGATCTCTTCTTTTAATCCTTGCAATGTTCTCCCTTCACCATAAAAAAAATCTCCCAACTTGGCATATGTGACAGCTTCCAGCAATGGAACTATCTCCGCGTGCATGGGCAACACCACTATAGGGCTGTCCATCTTTCTCACAGTACACTGATTTGTGAAAGATACTCATAAAAATCTCATAAAGGCACTAAGAAGAAAGACAGAGAAGATGGCTAGAAAGCAAACACCCCTGAAGTCTTAAGGTGGCATTGTTCCTCCCCAGGACAGTAGAAGGCAAGACAGTATAGGCAAGTCTTTGATTCACTGCTTTTAAGGAGATTCTGAGCCACAAAATGCATTAAGACCACAGCAACTGTAAACTGGAGCTCACAAGCCTGATAAACAAAACATCCCCCTGGAAACTGAAAGCGTAAGTGTCTACAAATGTTTCAGATTTGACAGAAAGAATGGAACAGTTTGAAAGGGATCCAACAAGAAAGAAAGTAAAGGGGATTAAAAAAAGGAGTAGTAAAGCCAAAGAAATCTTCAGCAAAGGCCCTGTTAGGAAGCTCAAGAAGACTAAGGCTACTGAAAATGAATAAAAACCAGTTTAAACCCCAAAAACTGCTACAGGTATACAAATCACTAAAACTCAATTAAGATTAAAAAATTATGAAACACAAGATAGGAAAGACTCAGAACATGTAAGCAAAAAATCTTTATCAAATTTTTTATCGAGAAATAAAACTACTTAAATAGGAGACTTAGTCTATTCAAATATAAGTAGAATAAATAGAAGAACAGATGTAGCAATATCAAAATCATATTTATTGCCCATTTACTCCTCACAGGAGATACATGCTGATCTTTGTTTTAGTTGTCTAATTAAAATTGATTTTGCCTTTAGCTTTTCTCAAAGTGCTTTTTTTTTTTTTTTCAACTCATGAGTGTGATTTCTCACAACTTATGGAATAGGACAGATAAACAGGTCCCTTGTCATTATTGTGTTTGCTTCATCATATCTGATACTTCCCTATTATCCAGAGCTGAAGTTCTCTCATTGATTCACCTTCCACTTCCATACAACCAATATTCAACAAATTTTAAAACAAAATCTTGAAAATTGTTAAAGTATACAATATATATATTATCATATACATGAAATACATATACAAGAATATAATATACATGAATATATATATATTTCATACACATGAAAGGTCTTTTGCTTTGTTAAACAACTAATTTTGATTCTGGTTTTGGCTGAGGAAGAAGTGGACTTCTGGGGTGATGCTTTGTCTTCCCAAATCACCATCATGTGGAGTGGAGCCCTGCTCTCCTGGAGATGGCTGAATACCTGCCTGCCCTTGGGAAGCACTGAATGAATTCCTTGTTTTGTTTTCCTTGCGTGCATAGCTTTTGTTTTATCTGTTAATCTGTCTTTAACACAACCCATGTGTTTTCTAACTTTATGTGCACAACATGGGTTCCTCGTTTATGAGAGCAAATCCATACTGTGAGAGTATCACAGAACTGCAGAATAGTTGAGAATGGAAGGGATCTTTGGGAGACTGTGTACCCCAAGTCCCCTGCCCAAAGCCAGGATACCTAGAGCAGGTTGCTCAGGGCCACATCCAGTCAGGCTCCAAATATCTCCAAGGATGGAGAGCCCACAACCTCTCTAAGCAATTTGTGCCAGTATATTACCACTCTCAGTGTGAAAAAATATTTTCTGTATTTAGCTGGAATTCCCTGTATTTCAGTTTGCACCCACTATTGTCCTGTCTTTTCACTGAGTTCCACTGTGTTGAAAATTTTGTATTATTTGAAAGTAAAATAAGTAGTTATAATTGTAAGGCAGAAAGTTGAAATTTACCTGAACTATATGGTTCTGTTTTTTAAGCCAAGGATGAACTGTGGTGAAATGCGGAGCTAACAATCTGAACATTAATAACAGTCTTCCAAAAATGGTATCAGATTATCAGATCAGGACCACTATGTTGTTCATTTAAAAGAGATGAAAAAACCAAACAAATCATTACTTGACGTGAAAAGAGCTAGTTTCATCTATTGTCACAATTTTTACAGCATTCAGGTTCCCCTGGAGATCATACATGCTTGCTTACTATGCCAAGTCCTGCTTCACTTGGCAGATATGGTAACAACCTGAGGAGCTGCATCAAAAGATCTACTAACTTTTTATTGAGTCTCTGGGTACTCAGGATCCAAACAACATTTTAAGCATAACATGAAGAATAAAATTTATCTCTATTTTCTCTTTCTCTCCAGCCTGAAGCATTTAACCTCTTCTTATTTCACATGATAAAGTTGTAATAAATCAGTAGGTAATCCTGGATGTTATAATAAAAGATTTTTTTTTGATAAAATGCCTAAATTATTTAATTATTAAAAAGCTCTGATCTCCTATACAAGAATCTATCTTATAATTTTGGAGCAGTTACTGTATATGGCTTTATCAATGCTTTAAAATTCCACTTTTATTATTTCATTAACAATAAAGGAACATTGTAAGATATAAAATTTATCATATGCCAACAGGGATTATACTTATATATTTATATATTGATTAAAGAAAAGTCATGATTCCTATTGAAACTGAGGGCTTGTACTGTCAAGAACATTTGTGAATGGTTTGTACACAACAGCTGGCATATATGTGTCTATAAATGCTGCATGTGTTACTCTTTCATTGACAGCATAAGGATTACACTTTTTCCGGCTGTTAATATCAAATACGAAGGATGTTTATCCTTCAGCAGGCTGCTAATGACTTCATTCCTTAAATAGTGTGCCTGTCAGATGACATAATGCTGACTCTATCAATCAATAGCATTTTACTAGGAGATCTGCAAGCTCTGTTCTTAAAAGCCATTGGAGAGTAGCCTTTGCCCCTGCCATACTGTAGCTTTTTTTAAAATCAATTTATGCTTATCAAAAGCAAGCATCTGATATACTGCAGCAATCATATCAGAACAGTACCTATTTTGAAAGTCATTAGGAGAGTTGTGCACGCTTGTAACCTAATTTCAGACTTGGACAGTATATCCTGTGCTGGCTTTTCCTTTTCCACAAATGCAATTTGTTGTGTTTTAAAGACTAACACATTCTCCAACATATTTGTCAAGTTAGTGCTTGATCAGAAAAGGTTGATATTTATTGTACAACATAGAAACATCAGAAAATAAAGAATTGTGGAGCCATAAAAGTAGCTGGAATGATCTCGGGTTCTGGTTCTCTGGTTCTGCTGCACCACACTGAAACAATTGAAAATCAAGATTTAAAATGTGCTAGCATTTTGCATCTTTTTTTTTCTTTCTCTTCCTTGACTTCCCCTAGTAAGACAGAATGACTTGAAGGATATGCATGAGGGAAAATCTTGATTTCTGACTTTATTTATCTCTTTCTCTGGCAGATTCCCCCTCACGCTCACTTGCATAAATGGAAAGTGATTGAGCAGGATTGCAGAGAAGAATTATTGAGATTATTGCTGCTGAAAAATTGTGTCACCTTCTGTAAAAAACTGAGGTCTTTCAAGCTTTATAGATTAATTCCATCATGACAAGCACTGTAAAAGTAGATCTTGCTCTTCTCTAAAGGCTGTCACCCTAATAAGCTATTTATTTTGAAAGGGTTCTGAGTTTGATCTGTGTGCAGAAAAGTTTATTAAGATTATTGTGACTGTCATCACCATTTTGATGACAGCCATCACCCTTTCAGTACTTAGAGGTGCCTTATAATAATAATGGGGTTTAAATTGACGGATAGTGTTGGGACAAAGGGGAACAGATTTAAACTAAAAGAGGACACATTTAGGTTAGATGTTAGGAAGAAATTATTTAGTCAGAGGGTAGTGAAGCACTTGAATAGGCTGCCCAGAGAATTTCAGTCACAGCAATGGTGAGCATGGGAATCTCTACAATTACTATCACTGTTAAACTGAGTCAGTAAGAACTATCATTTGCTTTTGTTAGGAGGATGAGCACCTGTGAATAATGAACCAACATAAATATTAAGTTATAAATAATAAAAATGAAGTTAAAAATTCACATAACTTCTTGGCATATATGATAGATTAGCACATTTTCTTTCTGATTCAGCATGGGAAAGCACATCCAGAAACTCAGTGCCACTGGAAAAAACCTAAGGGCTTTTAAATCTTTAAGGTGCAGTATAAAGTATTTTCTCTTGCACTGCTCAGCACCCAAAATTCTTCAACTCTCATACTATGCCAATAAAATTGTGTCATTGGATATCCGATATTCAATACAAATCCTTTTTAATGGGAATAATGCAATAGACTATACTATAAAGAAATAGATTTTATAAGATGCTAAGATATTATTATTACTTCAGTACTTAATAATACTATTAATATTCTACATGTCACCATTTACATCACTTCTCAAAATTCAATACATTTCAAAACAGCAAAGTTCTATATTCTTATGCATTAATATAATGAACAATAGCTTGCTTTGGTGAGGTAGCTGGTTAAAAGAGGAATAATTAAAAGCAGTTTTAAATTTCACTCCAAGTGTCTCTTAAATGTTCTCAAATATCTTTGTCCAGCAACTGGTAAGCCAGGGTTACCAGCCATTACAAAAACTGTGCAGCAGTTCTCAGGGAGCTGATTAACCTTAGAACAGTAGTCAAATTTAAAGTACAATTAATAGCTGCCTCCCTACTAAACATATATTCTTGAAACCAAGCCTTGCTTCTTATCACTATTCTTAAATCTTGTATTGGCTGTAATTAATTTCTAAGGCAGGCAGGTGTGATTTAAGGGCACCTGTGCTTTGTTCTAGTCCTTTAGTAATTGTGAGACTTATCAATCACTGCTTTCCAAATCCGTTGAGCTGCTTGGGTGAAAGGCAGCGTTGCTACAGAAATTTGTATTGCTCATTCTCATTCTCACATAATGCAGACAGAAAAATGAAGGAATCCAGCAATGAAATAAAAAAAGTACTTGATAATGTCCTTATTGTAAAATTTTGTAGTGTTTTGGTGGCTTGAATCCATCTTGTTCAGGTTTTTTTCCACAGTAATTGGAATCCTAGTGTACAGTGAACTAATTCTCCTGAGTTTACTTAGCAGGATTTGTGTTCACAGCCACATACTGTAGTTTTCATTAAAAGGATAATGACAAAAGTCATATGTTATCTTGAGTTTTGAAATTTTGAACATAATGGAGTGGCACAAATCCCATTACTCAAGCAATATCTAGACTTGGACCCTTAATCAAAACCTCCCATATCATTCTCTTCCAGTAAATCTTCAAAGCACAGCAGCTTGTGACTGTTCTGGGGGAATACAGTATTCCCTCAGGCAAGCAGGTAATTTAAGGACCCTTCATAATCAATTAATTGCTAAATATCTTCTGTTTTGTTGTATGTGTATCTCCTGATTCAAGAAGCTATGTCAGGGCTCTCAAGCAGTAAGAGGTCACCAAAAAAGAAAGACAGTAAAGATAGAAAATATGAAACAAAACAACACAGGTAATGTAAATGTCATTTACTTGCCAAATGATGAACCAAAGAATTGTCCAGGGGAATAAGCTAGTGCTGAATAAGAATTATTCAAAATATTAGCTAGCAGCAGGCAAGTACCTGGAGGAAGGGGAGCCTGTAGGACTCCACTGGTTGGCAGATTCATACTAGTGGTAGTCAAAAACACAAAACATAACCAGAAATTAAAATAAATGGATAATGAAAGAAAACTCCATCTTATGTCTAGAATGCCTACAAGAGAATCAGACAGTCTTTTACAGGGGATAGATGATGCTCCATTTATGAATCATAAATACTGTCACAACTTTTTGGTTTCAGAAAAATGCCAACATTGAGCTCTGTTTAAGAATTTAAAAGAACAATGGGGAAATATTTTTAGTTAAGCAATGTATTTACCATCCTAATACAAAAGTAATTTTTGTCTGGAATAAGATGTCAATCTAAACATTTAGTTGTGATATCATATTTTGCCTGCCTTATCATGCAGGGTTATAAATACACGTAATTTAATACGTATATTTTCTCAAATAGATGTGCAACATAAGTTAAATAATAGGAGTAATAATAAAAAGGAATGTGTGGCTTTCAAATGTGTTAACCATCAGAGTAAAATCATTCCAGAGACTATGGTACATAGATAACTGGCTAATATACATTAACGATGATAATACTGTATCTGCACTGCTTGAACTTAAAATAATTGTGTATTTACTGAGAAGACCCTTTTAAGCCCTACTAGCACTGAGGAACTGGCCACCGTTAGAGTCTAGTTTTGGCACAGCTTCTAGGGCTGCACAGTAAATAAGCTTCACTCTCATTGCATTTAAATGGGATACTGCAATCCAACCATAATAAAATGCATAAAAGCGTGTATATATGCATATGTAAGTATGAACTGTGTTATGGGCATGTATTGGGTCTGACTGAGACAGAGTGCATTTTTCCTTAGCAGTGCTGTGGCTTTGCACTGGTAGCCGGAAGGTTGGTGATGACTGTCCTGTCCCCCTGTAAAAGCGGAGTCGAGGAGGATTTTTTGATAGATTTCTCGGACGAAAATAAAGCTCAAACGTGTCAATATTTTATCTGAGAACTGTTTGTTGATAAAGAAAGATAAATGTTCCTACCAAAGGGGGGATAGAAAAGAGAGCAAAGAGGAGAAAAGAGAGACAGAGAGAGAAGCAGAACACCGGCACAGACGATCACCACCGTACCCCGAGCGCCCTGTCAGCACCAGCTCGGCAGGCGGAGCGTGTGTGCCGCAAGCTGCGGTGAGTCTGCGCGGCTCCCGGGGCGGGCCGGGCGCGATTTCCAAAGAGCAGCCGGCTGCGTGTCCCTCCCGTGGGTGAAGAACCCGCTGCCGCGGCCGCGGGCGCGCTCGCCGAGCAGCTGCGGCTCTCAGGGCCGGGGCGCGGCGGCTGCGGCCGCTCCGCGGGGAAACAGCGGAGCGCTGGGGTGCCGTGGGGTCGAGCTGCCTCGGGGAAGCGGCGAAGCGGGGCAGGACAGGTGCGGACTGGGAAGGCAGCCAGGGAAGAAGCAGGACCGCAGGGAGAAAAAGGCGAAGGGGGCAAGGGGGCCAAGCTGACCNCGCAGCCCGATCGTGGAAGGTTTCTGTGCCCTGAGCGGCTGCCAGGCGAAGCCTCCCTGGGGACAGGGCTCCCAGCACAGGTACAGCCCCCAGAGTAATTTTTCACCTCATGTATAACGTATGTTGAGGCATACATAAAAATCAGATTGGTCCCTCTCAATGACACACAAGTGTTTTGGTTACTGCTAAGCAGCTCTGTCCCTCTAACGCGCTTTCCACCCCCCATCAAGGGGCAGGGAGTGGGCAAGATCCTGGGAGGGGACACAACCGGGCCAGCTGACCCAAACTGACCAAAGGGATATTCCATACCAAGTGATGTCAGCTCAGATATAAAAGCTAAGGGAGAGAAGAGGAATTGGGAGGCAGCTGTTATTCTACAATGTTTGTCTTTTGGAGCAACCACTGCGTGCTGAGGTCCTGCTTCCTGGGAAGTGTCCAAATGTCGCTCGACAATGGGAAGTGGAGAATAACTTTTCCCTTTGCTTATCTGCACATAGACTTTCGCTTGTCTCTTTTTGGTTTGGCAAACTGCCTTATCTCAGCCTATTAGTTGTTTTCCATGTTACAGTCTCCTCTGTCCTTCTGGGAGGGAAGTGATAAAGTGGCTTAGTGGGCACCTGACACCAAGCTGAGGTTAAACCACTACAGGGTGATTTTTTTTTTTCCACTGTGGAGAACAGAAAAGTTTTCACAATGAGTGAAACAGTGGAACAGGTTGCATAGAGTTGTCGAATCTCCATTCTTGAAGGTATTCAAAAATTGACTGAATATGACCTCTGAGAAACCCATCTCACTTGACTCAGATTTTTGTAGAGGACTGGACCAGATGACACCCAAAGTTCTCTTCCAAATTAAGTCTAGAAAGCTTGGGTATATGCAAATCAATGAATATTTTCCTTATTTGACATCTACTGTGGTAATGTCAGTCTCTGATATGAAAAAGGAAGGTGAAAATCAGCACCTGCTACAAAACACTCAAGTAAATTTAGCCTTCCTTCACTATATCCTGGGTCACTAAATCAGATGATCTGGTAAAATTGTGCGCCGTTCCACTGCAGAGAAGAATTCGGTGGGAACATAAAAATTAAATGATACAGAGATCTATGGGTTTAGTAATTTAGAAATTAAACAGAGGTGAACAGAACTTTGAAACAGGTTCATATTTGAGATTGGAGGGGAAAATCAGGGTCATTGCATTGAAAATAAATCAATAGATGTTAACTGACAGCAACTTACATCCCTATCCCACTGAAGTAAAGTGACCACTGCTCTCATTAGCTGTTTTTTTTAATAATGCTTATACTGTGGTTTCATTAATTTGTGTATTTGCCTGTAATCTAAAACTTTAATGCTAAAATTGTGAAATCGAAATTGTGTTTCACCTCTGTTTTTATTTTGACATAAAATTTTGGAGCAGGAATATTCTAGCCATATCTCTAGAATCATAATGAGAAATCTGTCTCACACAACATATTCTGAATTAATAGTGTTCTTCATTCCTTGGCCACACCTTTGCCCTACTCATATCCTACCAGAGATGTTGCCTTCCATTCACTTCCATATAACCTAGTTTCAAACAGTTTGGGAATTATGCCAGAAACCATTGATTCTGAGCGCCACTTTCTGAAGTCAAATTGTCCTTTATGATAGAATGCCAGGTTAAATCCCATTGGACCCTGTATTTCTTGCCATCAAATTTCTATTTTGACTCTGCTCCCTGCTCATTCCTCTAAAAGAACTCATTATTTATTTCTGAATGAGTATGTGGATGTACATGCAAATGTATGTGTAGCTGTTCCATCTTAAATGGTTTTATCTTCATCATTTATCTGTAATTGTTTGGATTTCTACTCTGAATCTGAAGTGCTCTATATGCACTGTTTCTTACAGAAGTACCCCTCAGTTAAGCTCTGTGTTCTCATATTCATTGCTGTCTTAATTGTTTTTAGATGTACTCTATCATCATAGCGTAATGTGATCCAAAAGCTCAAATACTAATCTACTTCTCTATACTCCATTACAAAACACAGTTTAACAGTTTGAGCTGACTCTAATTTCCAAAGACATTTTATAATCCCTGGTGTTTAAACTGAATTATGTGTAATACCGTAGTATTTTAGTTGTATAGCACATGTATATCCATTAGTTTTTTTAATATAAAATGTGTAAACCATTTTGAAATAAGAAAGAATTGCAAAAATGGATATGTTGAACATACACTGGACTATATTTAATACAGTGTAATAAACCAGATTGATATAATGCTATGATATATTATAGTATAGCTGTGAAATTCTGGAGATCTTTTAGCTAAACCAAAACAAATTCTAAAAATATTTTTTAAATCATGTTTGAGAAATAAAAAAATTTAAAAAGTCAATCATTCAAATGTTTTGTTGTATTTACAATATTTGGTTTAACAATGTTCTTGCTATTTATTTACACATAATTCTGTGGCTAATATATTTTTTTTAGTTTACCTTGATTGAATTATTCCATACCACTCTTTCCAGAATTCCACAGCATGAGTTTCTTTATGCCAAAGGAAACAGAACCACTAATTAGAAGAGTTAGAAGCCAAAGACAATCAGTTCTACAGTAGGTCTTTATTCTAAAAATGGTGCAGTTTTACATAGATGTGCATGTAAAGCCTAAAAGTAAAATTCTGTGGTTGTTTTTTGTCATATCAAAACAATTCTGTTTCAGAGCAAATCTGAAATACCCTCACCACCATCTAGAACTGACTCGTCAATGAAGCACTTTGTTAAAATACAAAATATGATCCTCCACATTGGAAGACAGTTTTTTTCCTGAACAAGACAATTCCACAGTAGCAAGCTGTCTAGAAAATAGCTGCACCTCCGGGTCTCTTTCTTCATGCTTTTCCTCTTTTTTAGGCTAAAGATTACCCAAAGCCCTGATGTGATTTCTTTGACAGATCTACAGCTCTTGGTGGAAGTTGCACAAAACCTCAACACTTTAGCTTCATTCCTGCTGAAAAACACACAGAAAAAACACATGGGATTTTAGTTTATACGACAAGTTGTATTTATTTTCAATAAATAATATTTAAAGACCTTTGGAAATAAACTTTTTTTTCAGTTAATGTTCATTGGCTATGAATAATGGAATTCATAAGTGTGACTCAAATGAATACATAAGTTTAAAGTACAAGAATATTCATAAACATTGTTTCCAGCTGTATTTGAACTACTTATGTCTACAGGCAACTTCAGTGTACTGTTACTATAGATGGAGCACCTAGACTTCAAAGGTATTTTGCAATAACACTTCAGTATGATATATACATTAAAAAGAGCAATTCAGTCTTAAATGTGTGAACTAAGTATTGTAACAATGAATCCATGGTGACCATTCAAAATGAATTTCAAGAAAAAGAACAGTTTATTTGCTTCATAAAAGCCTGTGAAGCATTCAGACTGGATAACGTAAGCAGAATGCTGAAATATAAATCTTCTTAATTTACATCCAGGGTTTCATTATGCACATTTTATAGCACTCCACAGAACTTTAATTTACAGACTTTTGGAACTTTACCAACCCCAAAGAAGTGCTAAACATGCCTGTCGGAGCATTTAACCAAAGTAAGTCACAGGAGATTTCCTTAATGAGTGCAGAATTATCATTTATTTGCATTCTTAGTAGATTTAGAGCAGTAAGGCCTATTAACAAGATAATGGTAAATGCTATTTGAATGTTAGTCTTCAGCAAACTATTCACTAAAATGAATAACTCAATGTACAAATTTCATAGTATGTAACTAAATTGAGCCAGCATTTGCTCAGCTCATTTAGGTAGATAATTTGACTCAAAATGGCCAGTTACTGAACAATGTGCAGCTGAACAGACTCAAGCAAATAACTCAAATAAAAACTCTGGAATGCATCTCTAGTCTTCATTGACCTTTACTGCTAATTTTCCTAAATATCTATCAGTATATACAGAATGAACTTGTCATTAAAACCTCTGAATATAATTAGAAATATTTTTGGTCCTTAAGACATATCAGTGAAATTAATAATTCTTTTACAAAACTGCCCACAGAAAAAAATTGTAGTCTAAGTGTGCATTATAATTGTACAGATTGGAAATGCTCAGTTTTCATTTCAGGACTAGAAGCTATAATGTTCTTCAAGGGCTTGGGACAAAGAAAGACATTAGGAACATAAAAACTGATATCTGTTGATGAGACAATAGTTATTTCTATGACAATATTTAATACTAGCATATGTCTTAGTGGAACAAGCAACTCCTCTGAGCACATGGGCACGGGACTGACTAGTGTTTCTTATGCCACACATAGCTGTATAAGTCATTTTCATTAGGAGCTGAAGAACAGATCTATCAAAGCAAAAGTTGCTTTCAGTTGCTCAGAAAACTGTTAAAATTAGAATTAATTGGACAGCATTATCATAGATTCATAGAATATTGGGTTGGAACTGACCTTAAACCTCATCTAGTTCTAATGCCCTGCAATGGGCAGACACCTTCCACAGAACAGGTTGCTCAGAGCCCGATCCAACCCGGTCTTGAACCCAGGGATGGGCCATCCATAGCTTCTCTGGGCAATCTGATCCAGTGCCTCACCAGTTTCACAGTATAGAATTTCTTCCTAATAGACAATAATTCATTATTAATGTTTCTTCCTTCTCCAAAGAGTAAGTTTTATATTATACTGAAAGGTAGGAAGACACAAAACATCTAGCAGTCAGGTCCTGGTGTGCTCCACCATATTTTTGAAATGAAAATGTAAATAGTATTGTTTAGATTTTAGTTGTTATTAAGATTTTTTGCCTTTTTTTTTTCAGACTTCAGCTTTTGCTGTACTGAAACCATAGCAGGGAGCAGGCTCTCAGTCTCTCTACGGTGCAAATCCAGAGGACAAGTTCAAGGAATGGGGATAAATAGGGATTTGGTTCTCGTTTTTCTACATGGCTTCAAAGTAAGCAATAAAGACCTCACAGACCCCCTCATTAACAGAGTCATCATCTGATTTAGGAAGGATTTCTTTGTGTTGATTTAACCAATTGCACTATAGCTTTGGATCTGAGGTGGCACAAGTTAAATTTGTACTCCACAGCAGCTGTAGTCTCTGATATTTAGGTACAGCTTGATTACAAAACAACACAACTCCTTTTCTATTTATACAACACAAGATATCTTTACATGAAGGGAGGAAATTGTAAACATCTATTTTCTACTCTTACATGCAACTGAGACAAGGCCAGCATCTGGATATCATGTTGTAAAAGGTCCCACAAAATGTCTAGGCTATTCAGTATATACCCAGTCACTGTACCAAACACTCAGGCCTCATGCCAATATTGAAACTGCTAAATTCCAAAACAGGCATTATTTTTGAAAATTATGTAACTCTACATCAATTATATATCTAAACACATACCTAAAACCCAGAAAAATAATGCAAGAAGATTTTCTTACTGATTTAAGGATATTTAGCATGTAGTGTGCTTTAACTTATTTTAAAAATGACTCATTTTGGCAGTGTAGATGAGCTTGAATGCAGTGATCCTTGAAAATTTTATCATGACATATTCTGCTGGACCAGTCTACAAAGCCATGTCATGTAGAGGTTAGAATTTGCATAAACATATAGATAGCTTTTAAAAAAAACCCAAAAACAACTAGCATTAACAACTAGATCAGCTACATTATATACTGAACATTTGCAATTTATTTTTAAACTATTGCTATCTGTAAACAGTGGGGAATTTATGAAATATTTATACAGTATATAATGAGCGACCTCTAAAACTCCTGATTATCATTTTGTTGCTCAATAACCCTATTACTGTCTTCAAAGACAAACGCTGAAACATGATCACATGCTTAAAGCTTAAGGATACATTTAGTTACAAGGATCACATACTAATATGAAGGTTAAGTCAATGTAGAGAGTATAGAAGTTTGTGAAATGCACCTAACTTTCACTATTATGGACTGGACCAGATATCTGCAATTTAAAAATAGGCAAGGACATGGAATGAAAAAACCCCATGCAAATACAAAAAATGTACCTCTAATAAAAGACCAGAAAAATATGTGCAGTTCCTTTTTCAAGTCTGTAAAAATAATGGCTATGATTAAAATCTTAAAAATGTGACCACTAAAAATTAGAAAAAAGATGGAGATACCCTGTGAAGCCTAAATTCGTTTCATCAATGTGTTAACTCCAAACTTTCATACACAAGTATACATTTTTCATCTTAAAAAATAATAGACATGTGAAATTGTTAACTAGCGAGCAGTTATTCTGAGATACAAATTAGGTTGTTCTTTTACTTTTTAAGATTTTGCCCCAAAAATCTCAGTATGTAATCCATATAATCTTACATCTAACTCAGAAGATTAGAATATAACAATATGACTAGAAAAACAGTAGAAAGAGGAGGAGTTATTTAAAAGAACATAGTGCTGGGAGAATAACTGGCAGCATGAATGGGGAATGTTATTCCCATTACTTCTTTTACCTGTTTGGGTATGTGACTGTATATACATGCATATGTATTGCCTGTCTACCTCATGACGTATCTAGAGCTTTTTCATCTATGATTGTAACAAGTTAATAAACATTTCTGCCCTGTATCAGTGGATAGGACACTTTTCAGTTACATACTAAATTAACAGTGTTTTATGCTCCTCTATAAAGCAATTACTGATTTTCCTTCTTGCTGGATGCACTTTTGGAAGCTAAAGAATTCCAATACAATCAAGAGTCTAAATGACAAGTACCTTTGTATAAGGTGTTCAATTCTTTTGTAACGTGTACCATTGGACTTATCTTACGTTGTCAGAGGCAGCAGCACGCAATAAGATTTACTCACCATTAAAAAGAATATATAAGATATTCTAACATAATATTAAGAATGCTGCTTTTTTCTTTTAATCTGACATTGTGTTACCAGGAGAAATTATGTCAATATATGACTTCCAGGGCCAGAATAGCTGTAAAATAAATAAATCCATGCTGTCAATAACTCCTGCACTACTGCTGCTACAGACAGATTCAAACACATTAACTGCTAGGTCCCTGAATCAGCATTAATAAATAGTGCAGCTTACCACACTTGGTTTCCAGACAGATAAGGTTTTAATTGTCCAGCATCAATCACATACTGTACAGCACCACTATACTTAGGAGATCCACTGAGATTGCTGAAGAGAATGTGAGAACCCCAGGGATAGTGACAGTTGTTTCGACTTTTGGAGACTATTTTTAGTCAAATGAAAGATTTTGTCATTACCTTCAGAAGGATCCACTGACTTAATATATTTACTGACACAATGTCATTTATGTCATAGTCTCATATATCCTCAAGTTGTAATCGGGACTATTCAGGAGACAAGCAGAAAACACGAATTGTTATCTTCTTAATCTGAAATTTTGAGTGGAACATAGGTAGGGTGTCATCCTTTGAATAAGGATGCATTACACAACAGGAAGTTTCTTGAGCTCAATTTTTGCTGAAGAACTGCATGTCTAATTCTCCTGAAAGAGATTTTCTTTTCTTTTCATTTTGAAAATCATAGTTTAATGTAAAATTAACTTCCAGGGAATGTTATATTCATGTAATTCTCCATTTCAAGCCAAGAGTGGCAGCACACTGAAGCGTGTCTTTCTGATTCTACTCATAGCTGCATTCTGGATCCCAAAAGAGCATTTGTCTCTCATGCACAAGCTGTTAGAGAACATGCTGAGATTCAGGAAATTTCTAGGAAGACAATGGATCCATTATAATTTTTTGAGAATATTATTCTTTTTAATATCCCATGGACTTGGTGGAAAATTAGAATTTTAATTTCTTTTTTTATCCCCAAAATCCTTTTTGTACTCTCTTTATGGGACAGCACTTAAGCACAGAATAAGAGTTATATAAACATACGTATTTTGCCATATTGCTAGCACACAGTGCTGCAGTCTTCTGTAGAGCTTATTAGCTTGTTAGGAAAACATCAACAGAAGGGAAAGATGGGGAAAAAAGGTGTGCTACAAAGATGAAACACATAGAAGGTTCATCAGCAGTGGAAGACAATCCATCTGGATCCATTATTTTTCCCACAAAGATTATTTTGTGATAAGTATGGAGGACCAAAAAAAAAAGAAAGAAAAAGAAATTAGGATATAATCTCAAAAGTGTAGTAAAAAAATCTTGATTTAGTAGCTTAATCCTGAATTTGTTGGGAAATAGGGTGCATAATATTCTTACAAAGCTGCCTATAGTCTTACAGAATCAGACCCTGACAGATCAATTGTGTAAGATACAGTATGAATTTAAGAATCAAGCCAGACCTCAGAATCCTTTAGTTTGCCACATGTTCAGCTATGGCCTTTGCTATAAATTTCTGTTAAAAATTACTATATGCACATCCTCAAATGCTATAGATATTTTGGGGAGAGACGAGTACTTTCTGCTTTCTTTGGTCATTATCTGTGATAACTATAAAAGCCTACAGTATCATGGACTATATGAGCAGAGTTTTCTTCCCTCTATGGTGCACAAAGATATCTTGGAAAGTAACAGCAAAAAGGAAGTAGGAAAAAAATTCAAAGAGCAGTAAAGGTCATAAGCCAAGTGTTTCTCCATTCTGAAATTCTATTTAGAAATGTTATACTGTGGCTAAATAAAATTTCTTGAAATAATAGTTTCTTAAAATTTACCTCTCATATTTAAGATGAACTTGGAAGAACAGAAGTGGCAAATTATGAGGATGAATATGTGTAACAATAATGAATTTAAACTTTCTTTCCATTGACATGAAATTCTTACTGTTACTTGAGGTTTTACATTTCAGGCATCTACTTGAAGAGATGCACCCAAACCTCTGCCTACAGTGATCATGAAACCAAAATTAGAAGCAGCAGGTTTAAAAGACTCTCAGACTAGGTATCTATAAATTAATTTGCCATCAAATTAGCCATCTTAGGTTAGGATGCAAAACTTTGTACAGAGCAGAACTTCAAATAAAAGGCCTGTGCAGCAACCCATATTAGCGTACCCTTGTTCCATGTAAACACAGCAAGCCCTTTTCTGGAACAGAATTGGATTGGTGCCCTAGTTCTACCCTTGTTTAATACTAGAATTGTGCTTCTCAGTTTAGGAGTGTGAGCTGTCTTAGATTATTTTTTCTACTGTGTAATTACATTTATTTTTACAATGGTGAGACAGAAGAACTGGTCCCACTTTTTGTGGGAAATTTTATAAACATTGATATAATAACAATAACAACAACAACAACAATAATAATAATAATTATTATTATTAATTTTTTTTAAACTAGAATTAGAGAGCTTTGTTATCAGGATTAGTTTAATAAATAAGTGGTGGGAAAAAAAGGATTGTTTAAAGTTACATTCAGATTTATTTCTTGTTTACATGGTACTAGTGAAATGCAACACAGCTACATCATTTTCTTTCACTGTCACTCTTTTTAGCCTTTTGTAGGTAAATTTATTTTATTCCAGTAAAGTTTTGTGTTTTGTTAAAAATCCCCAAACTTTAGTTCTAATGAAGAAAAAATACTTAACCCCATTTACATTTTTTATACTTTTCAAGTGTTCTAACTTTGAAGAAAAATTCCTGCTATTTCATCTTGATGGCCGTAAACAAATTAACTCTCTTGTAGCAGGATCTGATTTTTTAGAATAATGCAAAGTTACTATTGAGGGTCTTTCACATAAATTTTTTGCAAAAAAGAAAAGGGATAAAATATTTCTTATTTCCGAAGTTACTAGTAAATTGCCACTCATGCACTCTACAGCTATAAAAATAATATATTTTCTAATTTTTCCCTCTTGTGTTTTAATATATAAGCTTATGGGTGATCATGGACAAGTATTAAGACAAGAATTTAAGAATCTTTTAATATTTGGAAGATGCAGACTTTTCTTTCCCCAGTGTTTCTCTTTACCAAAGTATCCTCATTCGGCTTTCCACACCTGACAATATTCCTGTCTTACCATTAAAAATTATCATGAACTTAAATAATTTAAAGACACTAACATTACAACATGCATATATTACAAATGATAACCTGAATTCATAGCTGCTCTTCTCCAAATCCCTCATTACAATAGCCTGAGGCACTCAAGGCTACTAGAAGAGCTTTTAAAAAATAACAGGATACTTCACACAGCACTGTCAGCAGCAAAATTCTGGACAGTTCTGCTGCAGGAGATTGTGGAGAAAGAGAGTATCAGCAAGTTCAGAAGGAAGGAAATTTCTGCACAAAAATCCATAAAGATATATATACCAAAAGGACAAGCCATGAATAGGCAAATAGGCCACAGGAATTATCTAGGCTCCCATGCTCATCCAAAACAGTGTGTCTTCTAGGAACTCTCTGAGTCAGAATAACGAGCTACATGGATGACTGGTCTGACCTAGCAGGGTATTTTATACTGTTTCATATTCTTACAAACAACAGCTTCTCATCTCTCACTCCTGCAAACACCTCTACATCTGTATCTATTGCCGTCCATGTTTCACATATAGGCAGGAGTTTTTGTGTTTCCTTGCAATGATTGAATTCACTCTCAAAAGCAGCCCTAGTTTATGGTGACACAGGGAGCCTGCTTTTGTGGTAGGTGACATTAAAGAAGACATTCCCACTGCTTTAGATTACTTGATCCATTGTAGTTATCAATGCTAAAGGCAATTTCCCAAGATTGTGTATCATAAAAAAAGAGGTCACTACACTGTTCAGAAGCTGAGTTTCTCTGCACTGTGCCATGAATGGCTAACTTCCAAAGACCCTGCTTTTTGCATATATGAGGGAAAATACTTCAGTCCTAGGTAAAAACAAGGGAGGAGTGATCAAATGATTTTTGCCAGAACATAGGGAATGAAGCTTACATTGGATCAAAGCATCACAAAATAATTCAGATAGAGGGGACTTCAGGACACTTCAAGACATGCATGAAATTAGACCAGATTTCTCATGGCTTGATAGAGTCCAGTCTTTAAAACCTCCCAGGATACCGACTGTATACAATGACAGCTCATACTCACCTCACACACACACACATTTTGATGTAATCTGCAATCTTGAGAATAGCACACGCCATTCACCTCCTCCAGGTCACTGATGAAGAGGGTAACCACGACAATTCCCAGGATAGCCCGTGCAGTACTCATCTTTTTACATGCCTCCACGTTGATTATGACCTATTAGCCACTGCCCTCTGAGGATGGCCATCCAGCCAAATTTTTAATGTTGCTTATCCACTCGTAACATAATATTGTGGCTTTTATGAAAATATACTGTGGGACATGCTGTTGAAAGCCTTGTTAGAGTTGATAAAAATGATATCCACTGCTCTCCTGTCATCCACAAATCCATCATTTCATTACAGAAAGCAATCATGCTGGTCAGGCATGATTTGCCCTTGGTAAATCCATGCTGACTGTTCCAAATCATTTTCTTCTCCTTCATGTGCCCAGAAATGTGTTCCGGGAGGACTCACTCCATGATTTTCCCAGCTGTGTCAGCTAAACCAGGACATCTGGTCATTTCAACCTAATTCCACTTTCAAATTAAACTCATAGTACAGGTCATACAAGCCAAATACTCACCTTCAGACAACAGCATCTGTCCCTTTGATCAAACCAGGATGATTTCACAAAGCAGGAGTGTGAATATGCATGCATGTAAGTGATAATAAAATTATCTTTAATAACAAATAGCTACTCTTTGTAAGCAATTTCAATCATTGGCAAAGGATTAGGAACAGTGATGAGAAGGTATAGACATCAGGAGGAGTGTACTGCATTTCAAATTTAATTGAGAAAAATGGAATAGGTAGCTCTTTTAGATCTATGGCATTTCTTAAGTTTCATTACTCTCTATCTATAATCACTTGTTGAAAGTGTACAGTTGTCATAAGTGTTATATAATTATCACTTCATGGTCATAAATTAGACAGACAGATACACACATTACCAGGGTGCAACTGGGGGTAGTGCCAGTCCTGAGCATTGGACACTTCCCGGGGGATGGGCCAAAGCTGTGCCAGAACACCAGCCTGCAGGTGGGGAAAGCTGGCAGGAACCAAGCTCAGCACAGCCGTGGGGACAGCTGAGCAAGGCTGCCATGCACGGAGCAGGCTGAGACCAGGCCAGGACTTTAGCCCCTGCAGGTCTGGGCTTAGACCAGGAGCAGCGGCTGTGCAGAAGCACTGTGGCTTCACCAGGGTCCGAGTGACCGTGCCATGGCTGAAAACAGCCCCCGTGGGCAGGGGTCAGCCCTGGCCATGGCCTCCCCACAGGACTCCCAGGAGCCTCTCCCCACAGCCACCAGTTCTACGGGACTGCTTAAGGCCACGCTGGTCCCCGGCCCTGCTGGCTGAACCTCCTAGGGGACGTGCTCAGGGTCCTTACACATGTGAACCATAGTGACAGCTGCTGCTTCACTCTACTAAAATTTTTATATGGAACATCAGCTGTTCTCTTCCTCTCAGGTGCTATCTATCACAGAATCACAGGATTGTTAGGGTTGGGAGGGACCTCCGGAGAGCATCCAGTTCAACTCTCTGCCAAGGCAGGGTCACCTCGAGCAGGTTACGCAGGAATGCATCCAAGTGGGTTTTGAGTGTCTCCAGAGAGGTAAACTTCATGGCCTCCCTGAGTAGCTTGCTCCAGTGCTCTGCCACCCTTTGTGTAAAGAAGTATGTTCACCAAAAAAGATGTATCTTCACCATTCTTCATTAGCAATCTCAAGCACCTCTGCCTGAATTCTGCAAACACATTAAAAACCTTATGCATAACATTTACACAATTTGAAACCAGAAATTCAAGTGGGGTTTTAAGCCTTCAAAATCAAGTACAACAGTATTGTACAATCAGTCATGCACTGTTTGTAATGCTTGAAAAATTGCCTAGAGAAACTGTATCAACTTCAAGAAAGTGTTTTCTTGTTCCCCATATTTTCATGCTTCTGCTATGATGGTCCTAAGAAGGGAAGACAAGGTTGCAATAATCTATCCAGTAAGATTTGTTTGTACTACTGTTTAATATTATTTCCTGCTGGTACTTCAAGACTGAAACAAATTGTTCAGCCTATTAAGAAAGACTTCTGTGTTCTCATTCCTAAATTAGTGCAGTCACTAAATCATTGGAAAGACACAAGTACAGTGACAGTCAGTCTCCTCTGTGGTTCCTTTGCAACAGAAGGATAATGATTTGACAGATCAGGTTTATAACTTTTATCTGTGATTATCACTCTCATTTCTATTTTTTGAGGAACTTTAACTGTAATTTATTTCAAGCAAATTTCCACTGTATTTTTCTATTTTCTATTCATTAAAATAAACATAAAGGAACCCTCAGGAAAAGCCTCCTGAAGCATTCAAATGCCCTGATATTAAGAGAGAAATTAACAGTTGATGTGCATTTGTGTTTCTTTGCATCACTCTGGGTTTTTTGGTAGCAAGGTGCTAGTTTATCAGTCTACACAGCAATAGGAAAAATATGGAAAGTGTAAACTGGTCCATCGGGAATGGAGGAAAGGTTTAAGGAGGGAGAAGTTTTAAGCAGCAAAGATATTTGAAGTGGTACATTAATAGTATTTGTGTAGGCTATTCTATGACTTTGACATTTATAACATAAATGGCTTCAAATCAGCATCTGTTAAGAGTGGACACTGCATATTCTAGAGTGCAAAGGTTTTCCCTACTTCTTGTCTAGGATTTTGAAAGACAGGCTTTGTGAAGAAACTTTATAACCACTCTTTTGCTCCTGCAGTATTGCTTGAGATTAAAAATGCAGTTAATCTCAATTTTGTAGCCAAATTTCATATTAAGAAAGAATGTATTTATGAATGATTACTTCTCTGAAAAGCAGATTTTATTTATCATGCGCCTGAAATTGCATTGACTACTAATTTTTATTAATTCCTTAGGAAGTGGTCCTGATTTCTTCTTAATTCTCATATCTGAAATTTGTAATGTAGCTTGTAGCCAGTCTGGAACTTGCATGAGGCAAGTGATGCATTAGAAGAAAAGCTATATTAGATTGCAATATTGGAAAGTGATAGGAAAGGATAGCAGTAAACCCAGCCCAGCCCAGAAAAATTGATACACTGAAACCATCATCCTGCATATTAGTCTTTCTTGCTTATTGTATGTCACACAGACACACCAAAGTACTTACCTGTTCTATGTTTTAAGATTTCAGAATCAGAAAGGTATTTAAATGGGGAATATGATGCACACCTGTTTATTTCTTTTTATTAAAATGCATGAATGAAGTTAATAACTATCTGTGTTAATAGCTGATATATATAAAAGAAGACAGTGGAGTGCAATGTTCTCATTGGTTCATGATGGATGAGAAGGGCCATAATTCACTAAGATGTGAAATATATAATTTTTTTGCTCCCAAGGACTTCTAGGGGGCCAATAAAAGACTTGGTCTGATTTCAATCAGAATGATTATGTCACAATAATTTGTTCTCAGAATTAGCCTTGTTGCTGTTGATTACACATGCACAATCCTGTGGTTCTCTTTTATGTGTAGTTATAACTGAAAACAATTTGTTCCATTAGAGAAAATCTAAATATTTGAAACTCTGATCAGCTTTTAATCCTTAATCCTTACTTGTTTAACAATTAAGCAGAGCTTTAGTGACTTGGTCTAAATAACATAGTCATTGTGAACAGTAATATTTTGGGTGCTATAACAGTTATGTTTCTTTGAGAAGCAGAAACAGATTTTCATGTTTCTTTCCTTTACAATGTGTCCATAAATCTGAAGAGGTCCAGCTTTAAGGCTGCAGTTCTCTACTTCTACTTACCATGCTTACATGCAGGAAATGATGGACCAAATGAGACTTTAATTCCATCTTCTTAGCAGTTGTCTTTTTGCTGTATTAAATACATTCTTAGCTTATTTTTGAGGCAAGGTTTACAAACAATTTTTATGTGAAATAATAAGGTAGTATGATCCTCATTGGAAAGGGAAAGCAGTGTTTAATATATGTCCTCAGTGAAGAGTTCTCATAATCACAGCTTCATTTAGGAGAATTTTTTTGTGGAGCTGAGGACTAAAATGAATAAAGGTTTCCTGCCTGGTGATAAAAAATTAATCCTTTTTAAAGGTGCTCATATGTCATTAAGCTCTCCTTCCACAGTGCTCTGATGGAGTTCAGTGAATTTCAATATGGATTATAGAACTACAAAGGTTTTGGTGAGGCACCTTTAATCAGATTTCCTAAAATTACAATAACTCTATCTACTATAAGAGGATACAGGGTTGATTTCAAATCAGAACAGTTCATAGAGCCCACAGCTTTAAAGAGTGGTCTGAAATCTCAAATTTGGCAGTGATTTGGAAAAGACTGAGATAACCACATGTAGCAAATTATGTTTCTTCTCTGTATGCATAGCCAGACAGGGAGATGAGGATAACTGAAATGGGATGTTTGATGTCTCAGTAACTCTAGAGAGAATTTAATAATACAGTCCCTGTCATCCAAAGGAATAACTTTAAATCATTTCAAAGCACTTCAGAAACACTGAAAAATAGGAAGAGAGTGAGGACTTGAGAATGTAACAGATTAGATAAAAAGAATAATTAAAGTGAAGCTGTTGTTTGTAGCTTAACAAATCTATGAATAGTAGCCATGGATTGCAAATATGACTAATGAATTTGGATATCTCTATTCTGTACGGCTAACATTAAACATGTTATTGAATTTGTTTTTAGTGGATGTACAATCCACGATTTGGAAAAATATGCCTTTTTCTGAGACCTAAACTTAAATACTTAGTCACATCTTTTAAAAAATCAGTTACCTGTACTTCCCCCATGTCACTTTAAGCTGCATTTCATGCAGGGCATGATCCAAACTTCACTTACAATAATTTAACAGAAGTTTATTTTAATTCTTCATATAAAAACATAGAAACATTTTATATCTATAAAAACTTAAAAACCTATAAAAACTGCATATAAGTACATATTCAGATAAATGAATAACACTTCTACTTGTATTTACAATTTAAATATTTGGGGTTTTGCTAGTACATATTGAAGTTTTTATTATTAATTCAATGAAAAGCAATGATTTGCTGTATATCTGCATATCTGCAAGTGTTCTGAGAAGTAGCTGAGGGAACTGGGTCTGTTTAGCCTCGAGGAAAGGAGGCTGAAGGGGGGACCTCATCACTCTCTGTAAACACTGCCCTGTGACTGGTAAGCAGTGAAAGCATGAGGGTGTTCGCTGCCTACAACCACCTGACAGGAGGTGGTACCAAGGTGGGGCTCAGCCTCCTCTCCCAAGTAATAAGCAAGAGACCAAGAGGAAATGGCGTCAAGTTGCACTAGGGGAGGTTTAAATTGTACGGTAAGGAAAAATTTCTTCAACAAAAGGGTTCTCAAGCATCAGAACAGGCTGCACTCAGGAAGTGGATGAGTCACCATTCTGGAAGTATTTAAAGACACACGTAGATGTGGTGCTTGGGGACATGGTTTAGTGGTGAGCTAGGTAATGCTGAATTTGACTCGATGATCTAAAAGATCTTTTCCAACCTGAATATTTCTATGATACCTCATGTTTTCAAATGTAACAGTATTTTTATTGTAACACCCAACTATCAGAAAGCAAAGTCTTAACATCAAGATACTTTGAAAATAAATATCACAGTAAGTGCTTAAAAAGGGGCACATCAGGATAACAAAATGCTGCAGCTATCTTTATAACAGAGATATGAGAAAGAGGTTATTCTAAACCCAAAATGGTTGCTGTGTTTACTATGCGGAGATATTTGAAGTTGCATAGCATGACTTGTATTGAGAAAGAAACTGAAGATAATTATCTAAATTCAATCTTTTTCAGTTGCACATTAGACCTCTGAGCATTGCACAGACCATGACAAATATAATGTACTTCCTACTTTGCATTCTTCTCTCCAAGTGACCAGCAAACCTAAATAGTTGCATGGACATTGCTGGTTTTGGAAGTAACAGTGCAGTATATATAGTTTTTTTCCCTGATGTACACGTCAGTGAAATAATTTGGGGTTTTTTTAAATTAAGATTTCTCTTAAATGCACAGAGAAGGCTTGAGGTGGATTTAAGAGGACTGAAAATGTACACAACCCTAAAGTTAGATTGCTAGAAGACTGCATTGGACAGTCAATTAGCTGTTAAGCAGTTAGATATCCATAAAACTGCACCTGAAATCTGGTAACTGCTATGAAGTTTCCCAATTAAAATTAGAATATGTTTACAAAAAGGATAATGTTAGTATTTTTTCACACTGTCCTGGACTACTGTAGAAATCTGTGGTAGTTTCAATTTTCTAGTTACCCACTTTTCCTGGCTTTTAATGAATTCCCTTATCAAAGCTGAAAGTATTTGCACATCTTGCAGAATTCTTCAACGCCAAATTTATCCCAGAGGTATTTCAGAATTAATTTTAATAGATTTTTTTGTGCTGGAGAAATCATTCTACATTTCAGCACTCTCCATCACATGACAATGCTGCACACAGAAATTTTTAATATTCTCTCCAGGTATACCCCTGTGGCTACTGCTAAGACTCCTTGCTCTACAACTGTTCCTGCTGGGGGAAAGGTGTTGCTGTAGCTGGAGGCTAATAGTAACTGCCACTGCTGATTTGGTGCCATTTAGTCTGTATCTTCTGAGTCAAGAGAAAACCGTCTCTTTATCTACCCTTTGCACCTTTGGAGCTAATTACTTTTGCTCCAATACCAAAATATTTACATGGTTTTGCCTGATGGAGTAGGAGCACAAAAATTCACTGCTCAAATTAAGATGCTCACAACCATACATAATGTTAATGGTGACATTCAGACATACTTAAGGAAAATCACAACAATAGACAGAATCTCAAACTATTTAATTAACCTCTAAAATATGAGTGAAGTGAAATTATGAATACTTTGTTTAAAATTAAGTTTTTAAAGCTAAGAGAGGGAAAAGGTCAGGTTAATGCACTTCACCTTCAATACAGTGAGCTATTTTTTCTCATTCATTTTGAAGTTTATAATAACTTAACTGATGAAACATGATCAAATTCTCCATTAATAAGCCATGTCAAGGCCTAAGGCTTACATATCATATTGTGCTACATATTTTCTTTTTCTCTTGATCATTGCCTAAACTCCACCCCTTGTGCTGAAACTGAGAAATACTACCATACACTATCTTTTTGTGTCAGGACTATATTGATGCCTAAAAGGCCAACCTGGAAACAGAGATTAGACAGGAGTAAGGGAATAAAGGTGGATATTTATTTGAAAGACCTTCAGAGGTACACCCTGGGCAGGCCAAAGGCTACACCCAAGATGGACGACAAGTCATGAGTTCTTCACACTTTTATAGGTTTGGTCCATTTGCATATCAGCATAAATTCGCCAATTAAACTTTAGCTAATGATGTAAGTGCCCTCAGCGTGCCCCCCTTCTCAAGATGCTGGTTTACATATTTTGGGCCTAGGACAGTCTGGGTGTCCTTGGAGAGCAAGCCTGGAGAAGCTTTGTTATGTCTATCTTAGCATGAGAGAGCAGCAGCTAACAGGCTGCAGGACAGTTCAGAGTTACACACTAGGAATAAAGAATTTTGAAAAATATAAGAGTTAAAACCTAAGGCATCAATATCATAGTGCCCAGAGAAGTTATGGATGCCCCATCCCTGGAATTTTGCAAGGACAGATTGGACTGGACCCTGAGCAACCTGATAAGCGCAAAGTGACATTGACAGGGTGGAAGGGTTGGAACTAGGTGATATTCAGGGTCCTTTCCAATCCAAACCATTGCATGATTCTCTTAACAGCACAATGCAAATTACAGTTATTTTCAGTGTCTGACTGTTGTACAAGCTGCTCTTAAGCCCTTCCTTAACAATATTCATTTTTTTCAGGCGTAGCAATGTTTTCTGCACTTTCACCCTTCTCTTTCCTTCTGTTAAGAAAGCTCTTCTTCTTACCTCAGGAGAACTACTACAAGCTATCATGAGCTGCAATTTAGTCAAGAAATACTTCAGTTTACTGGGAGGCAAGATCACTAAGGTCAACTCCGTGCTACCACCTGGGGTTCAGCTCGGAAAGTTCACTTCACCTTAAGAGCTACACACTTTTTCTTCAGTGTGGGGATGTTTCAGATGGTTTGTGGTTTTTTCTCCTCCATGTATCTTGTTCCTTCGTGGTTTTACACTACTACAATCTGTCAATGCACCTGATTTATGCTTAGATTGAAATTATAGGTTTTTTTAGGAATGAAATCCTGAAAATTTATAAAACTGACTCAGACCACCCTCAGCTTGGTATGAAGGCTCACTGCTCCTAGCACTGTGGTTTATAGCATTAGTGATCTATGACAATGGAGCAAAGTAATTTTTGTAGATAATCCTATGTCATTTTGTGTTCGTGTTTAATTTGCGTTATGCAACTTGAAAAGACTGCCTTTATTTTGAAGACATGGTGAAAACATCAATACATCCACTAAATGAATCATTCCAGGCCTAGTACAGATTTAAATTAATTTGTTATTGAAGACTTGGTGAAACTTCTATTTCTCTCCTGTCTTTTATATAATAGTGTATATACACTATTCTATCAGAATGACCTCATTGTGTTTAACCTCACTGTGCCAGAATTCTATCAGTGCTTCCATTTTATAAATCTTTTTGACCATTAAATACATCAAAGGAACCGTGTTTCTCTGGCACAGTGAGGTTAAATACAACTTTTGCATGTAAGAAATTTCAGTTACGATGAACATATCTGAATTAGGAAATGGACTATGGTTCAATGATCTCTAAGCTGTTATTTCTGCACACATGCAGAAATATTTTTCAACCCTGTAAGCTGTCTATTATTCATGATGCAGCAATCTGTTTCCTAGTGTTAGTCCTAGCTCATAAAGAGGAAGTTTAAAAATCTTTGCAGTATGCTCAGTTCTCACTGCAGTCCCAGATCTAGCTTACACAGAAATTGTTTAGGATTTTAAATACTATTATTTGAATTCTAGGATTACAGACTGTAAATTTAACTCCTAGATTTGAAAGAACATTCTTCTAAATACTCCGAATGAACTGAAGGTTTTATGCAGGGATTTCTTGGGCTGTTTTTTCTTACATTTTTATTACCAAAGATGAAAATGTGACCTTTAAACTGCTCAGCGGAGCCACTGCATGGTATTTATGTAAAATAATACATAATTATTGATTTATGCAAAAAGAGAGAAGAAAATAAAATGTTTGTTCTCAAAAAATGCTTTAGCAAAAGACATTGGATTGAAATAAACGTCGAAAAATATACAAAAGTTGAACAGCTGATCACAGGTGTGAAAATATGAAAGGGACTGCATGCCCTCTGTAAGTAGCTGGAGTTGCAACACACCACTACAAAAACATTTCTTAATTGCCATTAAATCCCTTCTTGTTACTCACTGTTATGGGACACATTTTTGGTACTTAAAGAATTAAATCTTTACTTAAATATTGCTAGTGAAATTATTAATTAAATCAAAATATTCCCTATAGGAGGTCCCATTCCAGAGACGCTAGATTCTCAACCAAAGACCTGAAAAAGTAAGAAATGAAGGAGAAACCAACATACAAAGGATTTCAGGTGTTAAAATATTACCAAGGGCCTCCTTCTGAAAGTTACTTGGGTAAAACTACAATCAATATTATTCCTAGGTCTGAGAGGTAATTTGTCAAAGACAAAAGGTTTCTGAAGTCAGAGCATCTTTCACAGAGGCTCTAAAGCAGAGGCATGTTGCAGTGCCTTTTCTCTTCCCCGGCTAGCAGGCACTGACCTTGGGCACCGGACACTCTCTGCCTGGCCTGGAGAGGCGGTCAGAGGCCGGATCACAGCTGGAGGGCCCCAAGGAGATAAAGGAGGGAGAGGGGCCTTCGGCTTGGGGTTCAAAGGTTTTATTAAGGGGAGGAACTCCAGAGGCCGAAAGACCCCACAAAATGGAGGCACAAGACTTTTATAGGGAGGGTAGAAGTGTCGAAGGGACACTGGGAACAGACCAATGGGAAAGGTACAGGGAGGGACAAGGGCACAGGAGACCAATAAGGTGCTGAACAACTTAGAAGCTTCTAAAACAGAACCATACAAGGAAATTCAAAGGGGTCACATCAGGTAGGGTGGGGACAAGGAGCTTACAGCTTAACACAAGGCTCTACTAGGAACCAAAAACAGGTCACCACAGAGCCACTAACAATATCGTGAGATGGAGTCCACAGGGGTGACCCTCTTGTGTCCATTTGCGGCTGTTGACCCTTACACTCCCAGCACGGACCTCCACGAGGGCCATGACTGCCTTCTTGGTGACCTGCTGGTAGGTACAGCAGCTTGTTATATCTCTTAAAATCCTTCTCCTCTCCAAGCCTAACAAGCCTAGACACCTCAGCTCCTCTGACAGTATCTAGTCCCTGATCAGCTTTGGGGTCCTGTTAAATTAACTCTCTATAATACATGTCTTTCCTTTATTGGAGACCCCAAACTGGATGCAGGACACTAAACCAAATGGATGCAGGATACTAAAAGCTGTCTCACAGAGCTGACAAGAAGTGTCAGGTTAGTACACGCCTGGCTGTTCTCAGCCTGCTCTGTTGCCAAGACACACTGCTGCCTCCTGTTTGGCTCCCCAGCTGCTGCACCCCGCAGGTTCTCAGCAGAACCGCTCTTCCCTGCCACTCAGACTCCAGATTATGTTGTTGCAGGGGAACATAAGAAAAGCTTTGCATTTGTTTTGGTTGAATTTCAGAAGGTTGATGGTGATCCACTGCTAAATACCATGTAGGTCACTGAATGACAGCCCTGTCCTCAAGCATATATGCTGGTACGCCTCTGCCCTGCTTTGGTGTCATATGCAAAATATTAAACGCGATTAAATCATATGAAGTTGATTATAATCTAGATTTCTTTTTCCCTGTAAAGTATTAAAACCACCCTGGAATTAGTACCGATTGCAAGGTCATTAAGTCCTTGCGGTTAAAAAACCCCCTGTCTAAAGGATAACATTTTGTAAAATATCACCAGAGCTTAACATCAGCATTTTCTTCAATCACAGTTCAGCTAAAACCCTCGCTCTTCTGCACCAAAAAAAGACAGAGCAGATCACAAACCGTACCATTTAAATGACACTAAGCCATTACATAGATTGTCCTGACACCCTCACACATTACACTAATTCACCTGAGTACTTCAAGGAATAAGGCTAAAAGGATCAGCATTGCTTAAAAATACACTAACATTCAGTCTTCAAAATATATTGTCAGAATGCAAATTAAGAAGTCCTCTGACAATGTTACAAAACTGCAACCAGAACAACTTTTTCAATTAAATGATTTCAGAAGAAACAACTGAGAGGATAATTTAACATCTCATCAGAGAATGAAGGAGGTTAGTCAGCCTGTCTAAGTTCATCCATTCCTAGTACTTCCATCCCCTGTGGAAGGCATCTCATTTTTCTCATTGCAACCCCTGTGTTTTTTGCCTGAGCAACTATGTCTGACAGCCTGTTTCACACATTCATCATTCTCTACATGAAAAAAAGGGCTCCTGACACCTATGTTGAATGGGATTATTTTTCTTAAAGCAGCACTGTTTTTCTTATTTAATTTGTTCTGAAAATAAGCCAAATTGTTTCAGTTCTTTGCAATTTCCACATTTTACATTTAAACTTTCCTTAAAATTTTCTCTTCCTCACATGGGAATTCCTAATTTTAGGTTGTCCATGTTTAGCTGCATTTTATTGCTGGATTTAATCATCAGAGTCAATATGTTTGATACAATATTTTCTTATTCCTGCAGTATTAGTGTCCTGCAAGACAATATTTTTTTTTACATTAATATTGTCATGTTATATAAGAAAACCATACAGAGCTGCTGAAACTTTCCCTGGGTTTGATGAAATGCATACATCAAACAAATTCACAGCTGATGTGAGATTCAAATTTTCCTAAATTTCAGTTATGATGATTTAGCTCAGATCTGCCTCAAAATATGTGGAAATGCAAGAAGTCTTTTTCTGATTTATATGCTTGCACACTTTTATTACATTTAACACATTTAAAATATTTCTGAAATAAATTGTATTGATTCCACAGGTCTCTTTCATTTTGGCTTCAATTCTGTAGTTGTTGTCCTAATATAACTCCCTCATCTGGGACATTTTTCAGCTTTTTAAAATTTTGTCTTGGTTGATCATTGGAGATGTCTACCTACTTCAGGTGAGAGTTTCCTTATGTATGACATTATCTTTACAAAAGTTTAATCAGCATGTAAAGCAATTTCCTGTAGACTGGGAAGTGTTGTAAACTTCTTCCTTGTTATAGCAAAAATCAAAAAAGAGAACAAAACTCCTCTGAGACCTGATTTCCTACCAGTACTGCTTTCAAGATGGAACTCTATAAAATGAGAGCAGAAGCATAATTTTACCACTGGTAAAATATATCTGTGTAATTTTTAGATTCAGTTAGCAAACGTTCCCAGACAAATGAACATATTGATCCCTGTCTACTAAAACTGTTCCTTAATAATGCAACACAAAGGACTCATGCTCGGTTTTCTTTTATATTTCTGATGCATGCAGTATAACATATCCTGTCATGTCTGTTTCACAGATTTTATGACGGCTGACACTTGACAAATTTGCTTTACCCCAACGGTTTAATTTCTATTTGCTTTCTGATGTGTTATATGTATGAACTATGTATTTAAAAGTGATTTACTAATTTTAAAGTGCAAATGTTGCACTTTAAACACAGCTTATCATATCACCTTTGATTAAAAGCCAGTGGGACTTCTGGAGTAAGTAGACTAATCAATAAGTTGACTGGTCAACTCTTGTTGGGATCTATTTATACCAGAGAAGTGAGTTACAGTGCCTTTAGTCCACTGGGTTAAATTCCACATTCTAGAACAAGGGGCAGATATTCAGGCTTTCCAGTTTTAAAATTTCACTCAGGCCTCAGAAGAAGCACTTTTAAGTGTTAACTTGGGAAAACATTGCAAAACCTTTTGAAGCAGAGAAAATACTCTTCTCTCTATTTTTGCGAGGAATGTTTCTTGTTGAAAAAGAACTTCAAATTTACCCCATGGACTTACAGGGAGAAGAATAAAACTTAAAAAAAATGCCTCCACTGTTTACTGTTTTTTATCCTCTGCTTCAGTAATTCCCATGGTTGCTCATATACATGCTTTAATATTTCAGAAACATTTTCAAGGGCAGCTATCCACTGTTAAAAGATTCTGCACTGCAGCCACTTTTCTGACAAGTTGACTAGTTAGGTTAAGGGTCCTCTTATTTACATTTGCTCTTGAGCTTTAGTACAGATATTCTGCTTCCACAGCTGGAATCACTAAATCTAATGCACAAGACTTTCCAGCAATCTTTTAATTAAAATACTCATTTAATACACAAAAATCCCACTTGAAAATCAGCTTTTGTATAATAGAAACAGAATAATAGAAACATAATAACCACAAAATACCATTCAAATTTTAACTATAAAATCTAAGTCAGAAGAAAGTTCAATCTACTGCAATGAACTGAATTTAACTTCCTCATGTTTTCCTTATTCATTTATTTCCTCCTGTATTTAAGTTAAAGCAGCCATAGTATGCTTTTAAGGGAAAAAAATTTTAATTGAAGGGGAAAGTCCCCAGACTTGGAAAAGCATACATAGTTTTTGTCCAGTATCACTAGCTGATCCTCAAAGATCTGTCATTCCTAAATTTAAAACACTAATGTTCTTCCAAGATCATCAACTCTTAGTTATCTATTAAAAAGTAAATCTGTTGTACTATGTAACTTGTTGATACACAAGGCAGGTTGACTGATACATTAAAAAATGGATACAGAAAAAAGGAGACCATTCCTCTCTCTTCTTTCTCTCTACCATCAGCCCGAGCAAAGTCTGTCTTTGCAGTCTGAGACAGAATTAAAAAAGAAAAGTATTGTTGATCACTTTAAGTAGCAGTAATATAATAAATGAATCTGGCTCATTTGCTCTAGGGAAAGGTAATATGCATGTGTAAGCAAAAAAGGCAGAATGATCATGTTAATTCTGATTGTTTCTATGGCTGTAAAAGGCCTCCTTCCTTTCCAAGGCTTCTACAGATTTGTTCACTTATGTCAACTGCATATTTACAGCACTGAGTTCACTAAGTTTGACATGGTCTCTAATCTTTCAAAAGGTATTTCCTTAGAGAATAATTTGAAAATATTCAGGTATAGCATTGATTTGTGCCAGTAATATCTTACTATCAGACATAATTCAAAACAAATTTCTTGACGTAGTGACTTGAAATGTTCCAGAAAGCACATCATTAACATGAACAATCACCCAGTGAGCATCATTTTAAAAAAAAAACCTCTCACCTGCAAATGTAGAAAGAGCTTCTGGTATAGAAGATGCCCCTTTTAAAATTCCTGCTGTCTCTCAAAGAACCACATCAATTCACCAGATTTGCTCTTAGTGGGATACAGTCTTTCAATTCACCTTGATAGCCTTTAGAGTAAAGATTTACCTTATGGTTTTCTAGACTGGCAGGACATCACTCTGATTCAATAGCCTTTTCCTCATTTTGATCTTTAGCCTTTGTTTCATTATCACCTTGCCTCAGTTTCCTAGATTCTTGAGTATATAAAGAAATCCAAAGACCTTTCTCTAAATAAAAATAAGATTTAGAAACATAGAAAGATGTGGGTTTTCTATGATTCTTTCAGTTCTCTCTTCTGTGCTTTTAGAACAAGCCATTATCAAACACAAAATTTTATGTTTTGCTTCAGTCCTGAAAAAAAAAGAATAAAATACAATCCATAATTCAACTGTCCCAGCAGCTCAAAAGTAGCTTTTTTGACCTCTTAGCAGATTCTGTTCAGTCAAAATACATCTTACAGAAGTGCTCACATTCTCCTAGCGCCATGATGATGGTATGATTGGCACTTGATTGCTTTTTCTCCGAGTTAGCATTCAGTTCAAGGTTTCACAGATTCTTGGGTGAGAAAGACTGAACTGTGGCCTGTTGCTGGCTTTTGTCAGTGTACACACCTGCAAGATGCACAATCCATCTAATATGAAACATTAGGAAGAACTGAGAACATCAGGCTGTACTGCTGCCCCCTAAGTTCAGTAAGTCTCTTACAAAGTGTGAAAGTTCAAATCATACTCTTGAGACTACATGAATTATGGATGTCTCCAATTTAACTCATGTCAACACCTGGCTTGTATCCTGTCTTAGAGTTATCTTTGTTTTCTTGATTCCTGATACATGGAACTATAACACAGATCATTGTTTTTCCGTTGCTTTGGTATTGTATTTTATATTTCTGTAAAATTGTATAGATAAATGTGTCAACTAGTAGGCTTACACTGTAGAAGACATCTTTGCAGAAAGAAAAGAAAAAACAAAACAAGACCTATCAGTTCTAGAAGAGAAAAATAAGCAATGCAGAAGTGAACTGCAGAAGTCTTGAAACCACATAAAAACAGAGATCCAGAATAATAAAGGACGTTTACAAAACTAATTTCATCTTCAGTTTAAGCAATGGCCTTATTGATTCTGTGCTTCTGATGCACAGTGAAGCCAACCTTAACTGCGTTCCCTGCTCCCAAGCTAGCTTCTTCATCCCTAATTTTAATTTTCTTTTCCTGCTTCTCTTCTGTTTTGTATTGATCAGATTCTTTATATTGCTCACACATACCTCTACACAGATCCATTTGGAAAGCTCTTGCCTGCTTTCAGACGTGCAACATTTTCATCTCTGTGCCTTTATATAGATGAAAATATAATTCCTTAATAAACCCAACAAAGCAAAGAACACCAGATCTGATACAAGAATTGTGTATTTCATGGACATTCAGTAAACTTGAAGATTTTATTGCTGTTGTAACAGTTAGGGGGCAAATATAAATTCATAGAAGCATATAAATCTCCATTTATTTAAAAAATGCATCCCTTTCAGCATTTCCTTATGGATAAGTAATTGAAACACTTGGAACTGGCTCATGTAAACACAGAATTGCTGTTAAACTACATATTAAATTTAAAAAGTTGACATTTAGGGAAACTATACATGGAGATTTTCCTCACTGACAATGTAAGTTCTTTTAAACAATACTTTATGGGTCTGGAAGGCTTATCTGTTGTCATGCTGCACTTATCAAGGTCATGTGGCAAACAGACTGTCATTTATAGTCTGCTGTGGTGGGATAACCCTGGCTGGATGCCAGGTGCCCACCAAAGCCGCTCCATCACTGCCCTCCTCAGCTGGACAGGGGAGAGGAAATGTTACAGAAAGCTCATGGGTTCAGACAAGGACAAGGGAGAGATACTCACCAGTTGCTATCACAGGCCAAACTGACTTGACTTGGGGAAAATTAATTTAATTTATAACCAATCATATCAGATTAGGACAATGATAAGTAAAAACTAATTCTTAAAATTCCGCTTGTCCCTCCCTTTCTCCTGGGTTTAACTTCACTCCTGATATTCTCTACCTTCTCCCATGAGTGGTGCAGGGGGACAAGGTATGGTGGTTGCATTCAGTTCATCACATGCTGTTTCTTCTGCTCCTTCCTCCTCAGAGGGAGGACTCCTCACGCTCTTCCCCTACGCAGCATGGAGTACCTTCTAGGGGTCTGCTTCTCTAACATGAGTCCTTCCCACAGGCTGCAGTTGTTCATGAACTGCTCCAGCGTGGGTCCCTTCCAGGGGGTGCAGTCCTTCTGCAGCAGGCTGCTCTGCAGTGGGGCCACGATGGGACCTGCTCCAGCATGGGCTCATCTGTCAGTGGGGACACAGCTCCTGCCAGGAGCCTGTTCCAGTGAGGGCTTTCCATGGGGTCACAGCCTCCTTTGGGCATCTAACTGCTCCACCATGGGGTCCCCAGAGGCTACAGGCGGATCTCTTCTATAGATTTAAAAAAAAAAAAATCACCTGATTTTACATACTTTAAAAAAACTCTAAATTTTTTCTGATTGAGGCTGAATATATATGGATTAGTTAGAGTATATCACCATTAACATATGATTTCTTTCACTATCTAGAACTGTGGTCTTCTTGGAGTCTGTGTAAGCGCAATGAGTTGACCATTACTCTTAAATTATTTGAGACAAGCACAGAAGTTTGAAGCTCTAAGAATTGCTGTGAAAATAAATATTCTTGTAACATGAAAACAGGAAGCATTTGCATTTGTGAACACTATATGACTCCTCTGTTTTAAAGTTTACTCTGCTTTAAAAAGAAAAACAAATCCTGTTTAGAAAAGAAAGAAAAAGCTAATTGTAGCAATAAGCTTGTACGTAAAATACCTTTTTTTCCTGTTTTATGGAATAATCTATTTTAATACCAGATGTACTGTGGTTTGATACATATATATGCAAACACAAATGTAGGCTATAGTGCTTTCTATTAGTAAGCACCATAATGTAGAAAAAGACTGCTCAGTTGAACAGTGAGGTTCCTGTTACAGGAGACCCTTTTCCAAGAGCCAGCTGTCTTCTGTTCGTGACATTTCAGTGTGAATTTGGAAAAGAGATTCCAAGCCTATCACATAAACATCAAAGTGTTTATATGAATGTCTCTCCAATAGAGACGCCTATCCAAGAAGGGCCTTCTGCTGTTGCTTTCAGCATTTTCACATTACTTGTGACAGTTCAAGGAACAGGAACATCAGGTAAGGCATGTTTCCATCAGATGATTTTTGATTTTTTTTTATCTTCCTCCTTTTCTAAACCTTATTACTTTGTACTTTGAATATGTTTGGGTTTGCATCAGTGCAAAAGCAAAAATAAAATTTGAGATCTTCAAAGTTAAAATAGGTCAAGAAAATATTTCTACCCACGGCTCTGCTGGAGACTGGTATTCAGAAGAGACATGAATTTCTGAAGTTCTTGTCATAGAAACATGCTTTTATTAATAAAAGCACTAGCAGTTTCTTCTGTCTAAACCTGGTCTAATGTCCAGCTTGTCAGCCAACAGCGTTGTTTATAGAATATGACAGAATCAATTGGGTTGGAAAGACCTCTGAGATCATCGGGCCCAACCTGTGACTGAACACCACTTTGTCAGCCAGAGCATGGCACTGAGTGCCACACCCACCTGGCTACAACCTCCTTTAAGGCAGTTGGAGAGAGTGATAAGGTCACCCCCCAAAGCCTCCTTTTCTCCAGGCTAAACACCCAGAGCTCCCTCAGCTGCTTCTGGCAGGACTTGTGCTCCAGACCCTTCACCAGTTCTCTTGCCCTTCTCTGGACTTGCTCCATCTCCTCAATGTCCTTCCAGAACTGGACAGAATTCGAGGGGTGGCCTCACCAGTGCCAAGTACAGGGGAAGAATCACCTCCCTGGCCCTGCTGGCAGCACTATTTTCCATATACAGGCATTAATTTCTAATTTGTAACTGCAGGAAGAATTTACAAAAGTCAACAATTTAAATTTTTTTATTTAGAAAGAAATACTTTTACTTTCAATAAATATCTTTAAATATTTAAATAAATATTTAAATTAAATAGAAGTCACTCTCCAAATGCCATCACAGGCAAGCCAGGCTAGAATTAGAGATATTATCTAAATTTATTACTAACAAAATCAGAGCAGGATAATGAGAAGTAAAACAAGGTCTTAAAAACACCTTCCCCTCACCCGTCCCTCCTTCCCAGCTCTACCTCCTCCCTCTCAGCAGCACAGGGAGACAGGGAACGGGGGTTATGGTCAGTTCCTGACATTTCTCCTGCTATTCAAGGAGAAGAGTCCTTTGCTTGCTCCAGTGTGGGGTATGTCCTACAAGAGACAGTTCTCCATGAACTTCTCCAGTGTGAGTCCATCCCATGGGTGACAGTTGTCCACAAACTACTGCAGTGTTGGCCATTTTTCCATGGGGTGCAGACCTTCAAGGACAGGCTGTTCCAGTGTGGGTTCCCCACTGGGTCACAAATCCTACTGGCAAACCTGACCCAGCATGGGCTCCTCTCTCCATGGGTCTGCAGGTCCCTGCCAGGAGCCTGCTCCAGATGTGCTTGGAGTCACAGGCATCCACCTGCTCTAGTGTAGGACTCTTCCATGGGCTGCAGGTGGATCTCAGCATCCCTGTGGTCCTCCATGGGCTGCAGGGGCACAGCTGCTTCACCATGGTCTGCACCATGGGCTGCAGGGGAATCTCAGCTCCAGTGCTTGGAGCACCTCCTTCCCCTCCTTCTGCACTGACCTGGGTATCTGCAGAGTTGTTCCTCTCACATGTTCTCACTCCTCTCTTCTCTGGCCACAATTACATCAGCAAAATACCCTTTTTCTTCTTCCTAAGTCTGTTATCACAGAGTCATTACCACGGTTTCTGACTGGCCCAGCCCTGGCCAGGGGCATGTTCCTCTTTGGAGCTGCCAGGGATTGGCTCTGACAGATATGGAGGAGGCTTCTGGCACCTTCTCGCAGAACCCATCCCTGCTGACAAAATATGGCCCCACAAACCCAATACAAAATTAGATCAAGACTAAAACAATAATTCTTATATCCTGTTCCCATCATTTACTTTTAAAGATTCACCTTCATGGGGACGTACTGATTTGACTACATTAATTGAAAATGTCAATACAGATAACAGAAATTTGGCAATTATGGATGAACACAAAGAACATTCTAAATTCAGAGTCTATGAAGATAAATCCCAGGATCTCGGAGAGAATGTCTTCACCTTAGTTTTTCCTAACGCGAATTCTTTCCTTCTGCTGTCAGATTCTGAGAGCTGAAATTTCACTTATTGTACAAGAATGTAAACAATAATAGGAGCTCATTAGAATGATACTTTCTTCCCTTACAATGTTTGCTCTCAATGTGAATTTAATTGGCTGACTGACAGATGCGACAAACACTAGAATCCTAAGATATGTGAAAAGCAAAGGCAGGAAAGTTCAACTTGTATGACAGTCAAGCAACTGAACTAAAATTCTATTTAATCATGTCATTGTATAGCAGCCTCATCACCTTACTTTTCTTTAGATAAAATGGTATCTTTTTCATTTATAGCAAAGTGTTCTGATGAAATACTATGGCAGTTTACTTAACCAGAGTTAAATACATCTGCAGGAAAAAGAAACACACTAAATTTATGGAAAATATGCAGCAATATGTAAATTCCTCAGCAAACAAGAAAATTTTAGTTTTCAAAAAAAGGAATCATTTATTCACTACAAGATCTATTTTTTTTTTATTTTTATGGACTCTGCACTGTGTAGAATATGAATGCACGTGCCTGTGAGAAGTGATGATTTTCACAGAAATGAATGATAGATAAGAGTACAGTGCTATCAGTAGGGGACATAAGCATCATTTTAGCCTCCCACATGTGTATTCATGTCTTTGCCCTTTGATAATGAGACTCTCAACATTTGCATCACAAACTTGAAATAGTAGATGATATGCAAAACCCATAAGACTACTTCCATTTATGTCACTAAATCTCTGCCCCAAAGATGGTTTTCCCAGAGCTGCTGGCAGATAAGCAGCTCAGATGCATGAGCTAGAATTCTTACAGAATGGCACAACAGGAGAATCTTTCAGATTTTTAATTATTTGTCATTATCAGGTAGCACAGTTGCACATTACACAGTAAAGCCCCAGGTACGTGTGACCTCTACTACATTTGACCAGTTCTGACTCTTTAAACTAGTCCAGTACAAGCTAGAAAAGCAATTAAAGAATGAATTAATTTTGCTATGTAACTTTTGCTAGCTACTCACTTGTGTGTCACATTTGGGATGGGAAAACAGAACATGTTAGAAACGATTATAAAAACCATTCATTGACCTCCGATAAAAAGAATGCCAGTGAGACTAACCTGGTGTCACACAAGTGGCCAACACATTGCTGGCTTCTGCCAGCAGTCTACTTTAGAAAGCAATATACAGTTCAAAACAACTGCCCTCTGGCCGTGTCCAAGAGCCTGCAGAAATCTGAGCCAGAGGTGCAAGAACTCTGTGTAGCAGTCCAGGCCACCAGCCAGGACTTAGGCATACTGAGCAGCTGGAGTGAATGTCCTGTGTCCTGAGTCCATAGTGGTAGTCAACGCTTGACCAGAGGGGCTGGGGACATGACCTGCCTCAGACTGCTGTGAAAGTGCCATAGGAGTCTTAGAAAAAGAAGTCAAAATCCACTACTCTATCCATCTTTTTATAGTCAATCAATTTCAAATTACATATCACTCTGCTTCTATTCTAGCCGCTACCCTACCTAGAGGTTGTCCTGTGGTACACAATTATGTTTTATTTGAGCTTTTAGAACCGCAAAATGATAAATCAATAAGAGATGGTGGAAACAACCATGATGAGAGATTATAAGAGGTCAAGTTCTCACTAATGAGATAGAAGGTAGGAGCACCAAAGAAGAGGAAAAACTTCTGAGTCAAGAAGCTTCAGGAATTAGCACTCCATTGAGCACAGAAAGAAGTTAAATATTCACCTTGGATTCTTACATCCTCCCTGTCACTAAGTCAGGGCTCATTATTGTTAGAACATGCAATGGGTTTATTTTATCATCTTAGCAAATTGGTTTTAACAAGGTGGTGAAACTACAAGTTAAATTATGAGCTACACATTAAATAGTTTGACAAAAGTCAATGTAAATTTAAATAATCCAATTGTCAAATTCAGATAAGTCAATCCTTTAAAATCAAAGAATATCCTTAGGTTGAGCTTAGAAAAATTGATTACCTTCTCTCTCCAATTAACTGAACTTTAATATTATGAGCTGCGTTTTATAAAATCATCGCCAGCTGAATAAGACCATGTGATTAAAGAACACATAAAGAAGACACTATATAAGAAAGCTGTGTGGTAATTATTCCAGTCAATTAATTGGTGAAAAAAAATCAAATGCTGCTATCTATTTAAATTCTCTTTATTCTATCAGCCATTAAATACTTTAAACCAAAATACAATTGGCACTGTATTCTGTGTCTTCCTTTTCAGGGAAGTCAACCATGTCATGACTCTAAGGTCACTTTTCATTTGAATACTTAAAAACCTGTAAATCTGGTTCACAAATTATCTGTCATACTAAAGTTCTTCGGTCAAAGGTATAAAATAAAAGCATATCTTAAAATGAGAAAAATATTTTCCATTGTTCTTTTTTTCAGAATTGGTTTATGAGCTATGAATTCGTTTCACACAAAGGTAAGTAATCAGTTTAGGAAGATTTTAATTGTTTCTGAGGTATTCTTTCTATTTTCTATCTATTATTTACTTTCCATTCTCTCCCCACCCCAATAGTTCTGGCCATTTATAAGATGTAATGTGAAAAATCACGAATTTTAAAAATTGTTCTAGTTTTGACAAAAATTAATGCAACATAGGTACCATTTTTTTTAAAAGTCATAAAGCTGAAGGATAAACTGAGAACTTAACCCTATTTGCTGCGCACGACAGAAAATTCACACCTCTTAAGGATATATACTTATAATAATATATACTGCTTCTATATTTTAAATGGCCTTTTCAAACTAAATTAGCATCTGGCTTCTCCAACTCACTGCAATGCTTTCTGGTTTTGGTGTATTTTCAAAAGTTGAATTAACTTTTATCCTTTCTTCTTTATCATAGCCTTATGTATAATAAATAGCAGCATTTGAACATCACTTGGGTTTTTTAAGTTACATCATTATAGCTAATAGTTTTTCACTGTGCTTTATAATACTAATATTTGTTCACTCTTTTATCTATTTTTAATTTTATCATATTTAGATATTTCAGAGTACATGCATAATATCTATGCTATCTATGCTATAAATATTTACTAAATCTAGTTTATGTTTATGTATACTAAATACACTATACTGTAAACACACACATATACACGACAAACTACTTTAAATATTGATTACATTTCTATCTATAATTTATTCCAAGCTATTTTATAACATGTCTGTAAACAGCTTCTGTAGCATTTGCATATATTTTTTCCTTGTTCCTTAATTGTCTTTGTTCCTTAATTCTAACACGCATGGGTGTTTTTCCTCTGTACGCACCTGACTTTTTAAAGTTAGCTACTTTTAACTCTAAAAAAAATTTGTTTCAAACACACTTTCATTGCTAAATGAGTATTCAATATAGCTACAGATTGAAGTTACTCTGGTGTATTAATGAAAACTTTGATTTTAATGAAATCAGTCTATATCACTGGTGATAGTAAATGTTGCCAGATTTTGGTCTTTTTGCTTGACTTTCTCAAATTCTCCTTTTGAGTGTTTCATCATCCTTTGGAACATTTTAGCAATAATTGTCACTATTGAAATTCCAGCAAAGAATTTGGGAGTTGTACGTTTAGGGTATGAGATAAAAACTAGTTCTTGTTCTCACCACACAGGTGAATGTGAAGAGAGCATTAAATCAAATGTGCTCAACCACTGAAAAGCCAAGGCTATTAAAATGCTTACAGAAATAAAACTGTTGAAATGTGGCAAATTGTAGTTGTTATGGTTACTAGGTCTTCTTTTGAAGTGCTTTAATATTAAAGCTAAAACAAAAATAAAGATTAATTTGGAGTAAGGCCCTCATGCTTTAAAGTGTCACTGAATGACCTCAGTATCTATTAGCTTCAATGAACAATAAATGTATATGACACTTATGCAGGATGAGGTCCTAAACCATTTACATGATAGCTGTGCTTCATTTCTGGATGCTCACTAGCCCTCATTTTCTTATGTAGAGGCAGAGTTGATTATTCTAAATAGAAGCATCAGTTAAAATTGACCTTGTATGGTAGATAGCTTCCATAATTATTGTTGTTGCCTTTTTGCTGAGGAATGTAGATGGAACTAAAACTGGTTCATTGTAGTAGCTGACAGAAAATTGTCACTCTGTGGAAAAATACCAGATATAGGGCAAGGGAAGACAACCATGATGATTAAGGAGATGAAAAAAATCTCATATGGAGACGAAGACCTTTTCTTTTTTAGTCTTAGAAAGAAGACTAAGAGGACACACAACAAAATAAGAAAGTACAGTAAAGAAAGAATAACATGCAGAGCATTCATACTTCCCAAAAGAAAAGGAAAAAAACAGCAAAGGGAAATTAAAGCAATTAAATTACTGTACTTTAGAGAGAAACATTAAAAGATTTAGAAAGGGATTGGGCATGCACTTTCAAAAAATATACATATATTTCATAGAAAGAAGTGTTGATGGGGAACACAGTTAAATTATTCAAGTCTTATGCTAACTTTCAGTTCCTATAGCTCAGGAGAAGGCCTTAATAGGGCTGCTTTACCCTAGATATTTACCTTGCTAAATACTTCAGATACTCTTACATGCAACCATCAAGCTCTTCACATCAGTCAGTACATAGCTGGAATATTGGACTATAGGGACTACTTGACTTCCCCACACCAGGGTATTTCAATCAGGTTAGAACAGTTTAGAAAGAAGAACTTCAATATTATTTTTTGCCAAATCTCCTCCCTCCATGATGATAATTACATTCTCTAAGCAGGTTTTGATCAGAAATGTACCTGCTAAAAGTTTATAACATCGTGGCCATTATGAAGGAAATGGCTAGCAAGCAATTAATTACCAAATTTAAGATTTACAGATCACAGAATCACAGAATAGTTAGGGTTGGAAGGCACCTCTGGAGATCATCTAGTCCAAGCCCCCTGCCAAGGCAGGGTCACCCAGAGCAGGTGACACAGGATGGACATCATCCTGGACAACCAGCTCTGGGTGGCCCAGCTTGAGCAGAGGATCTTGAGATCCTTTCCAACATCAGCCATTCTGAGATTCACTTATTCAAGGTTCAGAGGAACAGTGATATCCACAGAAAATGCATGACTACAGAATTACAAAAGGTAGTAAGTGCACCAAAGAAAGGCAATTCTGTGATTTTATTATATGAAAAGAATATTACTGGCAATTATGAAAGCTAGAGCATAGTATGTCAAAGATGAAAGCTGGTGCAAATAAATATTATCTATTTCTGTAATATAAATTTCCTTGTATCTTTCACAGCAGCTTCCTAAAATCATGTCTAATAGCTAATATAATGTGAATTACTTTGTCTTGCTTTTTATTTTGCACACAGCCAAGGAGAGTGAATACCAAAATAAGCATTTAATCTATGCAACATAAAGAATATTTGAAAATTGTCACTGATTATTTGCTAAGGTAGATTCCCATGATAAAATTTCTTTGTTCGGTGTGAAGAAAAAAATTAGAATACCTGCAGTCTTCCAGTCTTCAATGGAACATGATGTGAACTCTGAGTACTGCATAGCTAGTACACCAGTTATGCAATTTTACATTTGGATAAAGTGCCCCAATGTTTTTATTATATACATAGAATAGGAATTGGCAGTTATTTAGTAGATTATGGTATCTTTATAATAGAAAAGCATTACAAGATTATTATAGCTATAGAACAAGCAGCTCCTATACAAAATGAAACACAAAGAGGAAGCCAAGAGAATATGGAAGCAAGGATAAGTAGCATGGGAGGAGTTATAGATTAATAGAATGGTTTGGGTTGGAAGGGATCTCAGAGATCATCTAATTCCAACCCCCACTTCCATGGAATGCAGAGAAATTGTCTAAGCAGCCAGGGGTCGGGTTAGGAAAGCTAAAGCCCTGATAGATAGAATGAAATTTTATCTTTAACTAATATTAATTCTGTTTGCTGCAAGACAAACTTGACCTTGATTTTTATTCACGACAATATTAAGTTTTCTGGGATGGTTCTGGTGTGTTCTGTAGTTACTATTTTTGTATTCATCAAAAACACTTTCTTTTTAACAGCTCTTTAGAGATTTTCTTTATATTTATGGCTATATGATAGTATAAAATATAATGATTAGCAATCTTTGGGGATTAATGTGCTTTTTCATCAATGTAATTGCTTTTAGTGAAGAAAGATAAGTTTGAGGAAAACTTGGGAGCTAGTTATAAGTATTCTGATTACATTTTTTAAAGGGATTTAAGAAATGGCCATTGCCTCCAGCAGCTTTGGGTTGTTATTTCTATCAGACACTATTCCTGCTGACTGCTGGAGTCCAGCCCAGAGACCCAGAGACCTCCATCCCTGGTAGAAGGATGCAGGTGCTCCTTTCTCCTTTCCAAGTCCAACAGTAGTGATGCTGAGCATGTATTCCAAACACACACACACACAGGGGACAGCAACACAGCCAGCTACACAGGCTGCCGCAGACAAGGAGCTGCCTTGAGCATCACCTACATGCGGGACCTGAACAGGCAGCCAAGTCCCCTCCTCTCTGCAGCCAGCCGAGTCTGAAGCTCAGTACTGGCAGCACACACTCAACTCAACACTCAGCTCACACTCACGTGCACTTTAGTGGATCCCTCAAACACCAGCATGACCCTGCTCTCTGTCAGCTCTCCTGAACAGTTCCCAGGCCCTCTTGCCCTCGCTGGCTGCTCTGGCTTGAGGCTCACCAGCAAACAGATGGATGCTGTAGCATGCCTGTCTCACAGTTTCTGCACTCTCTGGCTTGCCCACCCAAATATCAGCCTGATAAGCCTGCCCAAACTCACAACCTCTTACTTGCTGGCTGATGACATGATAATTTTTTGTTGATTATTGATTTTTATTTTCATTTGTGACAAGTATGGTGTATCATTACTTACTATTCTAATTTAAATTTTAAAAAATTTACTAAATCCTTCTTTATTATCCAAGGTCGCTGACACCATATGTCAGTCAGTGTAAGAACACAGTTGCTCAGTTCTGTGCATCCTAATATCTTTCACTAAATCTCAGGCTTTTACTTTTAAACTTATGCCCCTCATTACCTTGGAGCATATAGTTCTAAGAATATTCTGGACTTTGTTTGAATATACTCTTTTAAGCATAACATTTAAAACAACCACTAATAACTACTCTTTTCCAGGTAATACAGGTTTCAGATGCAATTATGTCTGGTTAAATAGTTCCATTTGATTTGTCATCCAGGTCACTGAAGTGGGTGGAAAGTTACTCAACTAGAAGTGTGAAGGGAAAAAGCAAAATATACTATAAAGCAGTTTTGCTTCTGTACCCTTAAGACACTATTCTAACTAGGCAGCTGTTTCTAGGGTGGCACACTGTATTTTGGCAGTGTCTGAATTGTTTTGAACACCTAGAGGAAAAGAAACGATAGTGGGGCAAGGATTGATGGCTATTTAACAATAATAGCTTCATTTCACTTGTGTCTAAATTTTAATTTTTTTTAAAGTAGCATTAATCCATAGCAGCAACTTCATTATTTATAAAGATATATTCTTGAGATGAAAGAATGGGGTCTGAGGCACTTTAGCAAAACAGGAGTAAAAACATTTTGAAGCAGCAGTAGTTTCATTATTTACAACTCCTATATATAAAGCAATGTAATAAAATTGACTGGTGATTCTAATATGCCTTATATTTTCTGGATATATTTGACATTTGCATCTGTATTTTGCTTTTGATATTTGGAAGATGTTACAAAAAATTTGCCTACCTAATCCTCAAACTACAAGGGCTAAAGTTGGAGAAAGTAAGTCTGAGAGTAAAACAACTTCATGGCTAGTGAATTAAAGATTTAATCAGAATAATTTTTTTTAATAGCTTCTATGTCATGCATTAAACATCCCTTGAGTCCTATGCCAACCAATGGTATTAGCATCAGGACAATTTTTGGTTTGTTCTGTGTTGATTTCCCATAATCTTTGCATCAAATACTGCAGCTATAAGCATTACATTTGCATACTACAGACTTCATTTTTGAAGACAGTCTCTTGTGTGAATCCCTTTACAAGCTCACATATATTTTCCTCACAGATGTTATAGTATTAAGACAAGCATAAGACCTATATTATATAGATTTATTACAGAAAGCGTGCTTTAAGATATACTTATGGCTGTATGGAAGATTACCAAGAGAGTTTAAAATTGCTCCCAATTCAGTTTCATAATAGTTTGAAACTCATGAGACCTCTTTTCTCTTTTCTCATATCAGGTTATCACTGTTTTAAGAAAAAAATTGAAAACACCTTAATAATTCAAAATTGCATCCTGAAATCTTATATGGAGAGTAAGCTTTCCACAGGTAATAGATTCTTTCTTGATATTCTACTGATACACAGCCTACAGTGTCCAAAATACTTGCTTTTCCATTTCTATCACAGAAAGAAAAACAAATGAACCAAAAAACCCCTTCATCTTTGCTGCAAAGCACAGCCTGTAAAAAATTAGTATTTCTCATGTTTGCTGCCATCTTAAAAAATACATGTAACTACTCTTTATCATAAGTCTGCAATTATAGTCTTAAACAGAAAAATAAAAATTAATGCAATAAATCTGAATGATGACATATGTACAGGACTATCATCAGTCTTGTATGGCCAGAACCTGAATTTCTGTAATGCTCTATGCTGTCCTGCTCTCTAACACATGGCTTCTCTCAGTGTTTAGAACTTCTAGCAAACTGTGATCATTTATATTCCACAAACCTAAGCAAAGGATCAGAGATTTTCTACAAAGCAAATATAAATATTAGAGAACTTGCAAAAGAGGCATATTAACTATGTAATTATGTAACATGTAAACTAACTAGTTTATAACTAGCATGTTATAAAAACAAAAAAAAATCTGAAAACACCACTGCTAACATCCCTCCAACAGTGAATATGTGACAGCACCTTATGAGTTAATTAGACTATTAAATTGTGTATGCTTTGCACATCTAGGAAGCTAGAATACAAAGAAAACATTCTGCTGTTTACCATGCAGGGCATATTGCAGCCTATTTTAAGAAACCATCATAGCATACAATAATTTTGTTTTGATTGTAATGTCTTACTTATAAAAAAAAACCTCAGAAATATTATCCCAGAAGGCATATGTTTCATATAAAGTTGATAAATGTGACCAAATTAAAATATCGTACAGGCAAATTACAGAGAAAATTAAACTGTTTGCCAACATGCCTGAAGGGAGCAACACATTTTTGATTCCTATAAATCAAGGCTGGATTGCTCCCTAGAAGGCATTTTCCTGTAGACTATGGGGTCAGTGATGAAATCCTATGGCCTATGCTATTTTAGGAGTAAGATTAGATGATCTGCCAGTTTCTAGTCATCTATGGACCTGTCAGCTATATTTAAATGAATACTTTCTTCATATGATACATCTATAATTGGATGTGGTTGAGGATTGCCTTAGACTACCCAAGAGCAAGACCAGGTTATATTTAGATGAATACTCCCTTTATATGATCTGTCTGTAATTGGATGTCATTGAAGGTGGCATTAGACTCCCCCAAGAGAAAGACTAGGCTATATGACAATAAATTTTAAATCCTTTATGGCAATAAGAAAGATGCCTCAAAGGCTGTTACAGAATGAAACCAACAGAGCTAAGCAGATACTGCTCCTGCTACATGGCAGAAGCTACTGCTGTTCATGGCAGATGTCTAAGCTGGCATGAGTTACTGACAGTTTATTGTATTTGTAATAAAATATTGATTGTTGACCTTTCAATTACTTAGAAAAAAAATTTGCACGTTTATTTTTTTTCATTAAAGAAAGGAAGAGGTGGCTATGCAAACACAAGATATTGGGTAAAAATGGCAAGAGAATTGGATCCTCCAATATATCACAATTTACACTCATAAGTCAAGCAGACTTTGAAAACATTTCGGAATCTCACAAGAATTCCTTTTGTCAATCAGAAAATGGACAAAAATGTTGAATGTTGGAAGATACGACTCTTACTCATATTTAGCAATATGCGTCTCATTGAGCAATCCCACTAAGATCATCAGCTACCCCTAGAAATGTGTACAATACAGTTTACAACTCCAAAATAAAGACAGATTTATTATTTTATTTCACAGGAAATGTACATTTATTCTTCCTGAAGAAAGTTCAGCTGACCATGTGTCTCATGGTCAGTGTCTCAGGAAGAAGTTTTACAGTTCCATTTGTCAGTCATCAAGTTCTCATCTATATAAATATTCAGTGAAATGAAGTGTGTAAAAGAACTTTCTGTTAGTGAATATACTCATATGTCTCTAAAATGTTCTTAGTCATAAAGAAATAATTTGATGAAAGACTTTCTTTTTCCTTTGCCTTTCAAATATTTTAACAAAATTCAGTGAGAGCTTTTGCTGTTAAAATCACAACATAGATATCAGATCTATCAACTGTAAATAACACATATAGGAATCTACAAAAATAGCCTCTCTGGGATAGTAATAAATTCATTCTTCTAAAAACCATTTGACAATTTTACCTGCAACTTCAACTTTACAAATTCTTTGCGAAAAACCTAGACCTTGGCAATATTCTACTTTGACAACAATGCAATTACATGCTTTTAGTTTCACAACATACAGTGCAACATACCTCCTGCCAAAATAATCTTTCTCATGGACAATGATTTTGTGTAAGATTAGCAAAATGTCCAAGATATGTGAAAGATCAAAAATTCATCAGCAATATGAAAGCAAAACTCATTAACAACTTTTGATGTTAGAATGATACATCATACAGTGGTACTGTCTGGTATTTTACCTTCTACTCTGTATTGTAATACACTGTTGTAGAAAAGAGAGAACATTGGTATTTTTGTTTTGTAAATATCCAGTGGTATCTTTGTTTTGTAAATATCTAGTCAGTGAAGTATGTGGAACAACAGCAACATTTAACATGTGCACTCTTGACTATGGCATGCCTTTACTGAGGCATGGTTCAGAAAATTACGTAGCCCACAGTATCGATTTTCTAGGTCTCTCTCCTCATCTCGAGTTTCCTACACAAAAATTTAATCTATCCACAGGCTCCATAAATTTTCACATCTGAATGTTCTACCTTTTGATCTCCATGAATGTGGAATGAACATGACCCTAAAGTTAAGCATCTAGCTCTGTTAATTAGTGAATTTTGGTTTGCACTTAAAATGGATTCATCTTAATTCATTTTAAAAGCACATCTGTAGTCTAAGCAAGTCATACAGTCTTACTCTGCAGTAAGAAGACAGATAAGTATCTATAGCAGCCTGTACGCACCCACACACATAAAAAATGTGTTTAAGATAAATGAGAAAAATCTTCCAGTCTGTCATTCCTTAGTTAAAAGGAGAGGCCAGACCAGTATCTTAATTTCAGGCCTGGTATTTATGTCACTGAAGTTAGGTGAGGTGAATTCACATGGAACTCATTCTTCATGTGGAAGATCCAAATACTGTCACACACAAGACATTAACTCCACAAAAAGATAGCAAAATTTTATCTTAATGCTGAACTATAGAAATTACAAGTTTATAAACAAAAGGTAGCTGTAGACAAATCCCTACACATCTAAATTCACACCTCTTCACGATTCACACTGTTTGCACAATCCACACCTACACAACATTCACATTTGCTTTCAGCATGTCACAGAAGAGGCTGCCGCACCCTTGCACCAAAAATTCTGACTTGTAAAGAAAAAATAAACGTTTGACAAGAAAAAATAAAATAACACATTATTTCAGAGAGCAAAGTCAAGTGCAGATCTATCACAGAGATTTTCAGAAGGATCCCCAAGCCAAAGTGCCTCAGAGCCACACTGTGTAGAGACCACAAAAGGACCGGAAGAGAAAACTGAAGTCTTCCTTCTTGGTCAACACATCTCCAAGCATACATTATGCCAAATATGGATGATCTTAGCAAACTGAAGGGAATTTTTAAGACCATATCTTCAATTGAAGCTTCTATCCTCTCTGTACAAGCATATTCATCTGCATAAAAAGTCTTACCATTTTTGATATGACTAATTTTCAAAATCCTTGGTGGACTTTGAAGAATAGGTAACTTGAAGCTACCTTTATAATTTTCCCACACTTTGTGAAAGCCTTTCTGTTTTACTTCTTTGCTGTTTCAATTAATTTGTGCATGTTTATAAAGACATGGGGCAGTTCTTAAAGAGAATTAATATAAAATTGAAACCAGGCAGTAGTGCTAGACAGTGCACATTTGCAGATATATTCAATATTTATGGATTGTGTGGGTTATGCTCATAGCTCTAAAGTTCCTCTTAAAGTTCATTTAATCTAATCCACTCAGATGTCTCAAGAGATAAAGTTCCTCATTTAGTGTCGTGTCAAAGCTTAGTCCAGCCTTTGCAGTGTCACTCCTTTTGACATATTGCTGAGATAGAACCTTTGAATCCAGAGACTGCCAAGTAGAAACATGTAACTGAAATGATTAATCAAATTATTGGGAGGGGGAGAGTAAGGAAAGAAAAAAGATAAAAGAAAATCATTAATGGTCTTCCTTGAATGAGAATTAGAGCAAAAACACCAAGGACTTGCTCATTTCTTCAGCTGAATGGCTAAAGTCACGACGTCGTTTCTTGTCAAAGTATGCAAAAGAAGTATTGGCAATGTATTTTTCATATTTTATTAGACATGATAACTGGTTTATTTATATAGGAAATAATTTATAAACTTACATATTATCAGAAACAAATGTGATTTTCTGCAGTCATTTGAAATTTGTAGTTCAGAAATAGAGGATTCTTGTCATTTATTTATTTATTTATTTGTGCAGATCCTAACACAACAAATCTGTAAGTGTGCTTTAAAATTGATGCCCATCTTTGTTGTGCTCAGATTAACGTATCATGCGGAAAATATTTCTAACAAGAATAGGGCCTCTTTTTGTGTTCTATTAAAAGAGAGGGAATGGATTATTCTCTGAAAAAAGTATACCACAGAATTTTATGCATGTGTTTGACATGTTTAGAATATCAAAATAACAGACAGATTTTGTCACTGATTTCAACAATAAGCCTATTAATATTTTTACACCGTACTTTCCTTTCAGAACTAGTAGTAAATACTAATGGATCTTCAGCTACTGTACTTAAATGGCTGGTCTACAATGTGTGGTTCTTGAGCATGAATTTGCACAGTACCATGCCAGTACCATCCCACTATTTCACTTGTGCATTTCTTCTGGGAGCTAATCCATGTTTTCCCAGAGATACTAAAAAATAATGCATTTTCCTACCATGCACCTGCATGGTTTCAGATCAAGCTTGCCACCTTCAGACTGAGTCACTCATACAAGAAAAGAGTCAGTGTAGGATGTCTTAACGATTATTAAAATTCTCTCACTCAGGAAGCACTCACAAAACTTAAATCTTCATCAACCCATTGACACCTCTTGATCCAGCTAAGAAAACTGATCTCCTTGGAAGAACTATGCCAAAAACCACAGATGGTTTAATTTCTCACAACCAAAAATCATTAATTGCATCAATAGAAATATGTGGAACATTAAAAAAAATATTACAGATCCTTTGTCCTGAGACATTAACACTTAAGATGTGTTTAGACCTGTCTAGTCTTTAGGTTACTTCAATCATTAGGTTTTATATATGTGATTAATTTTAATTGACTGAGACAGCTCTCTGTAAGCTGGTAGCTATGGGATATCTACCCTTTTGGTTCTGATATATCTTCTACTGAAAGCTGAACCAGCTTACCTTCTAACAACCCAAAAAATGCTGTAAAAATGTCTGTGAAAGGACTGCCTTCTTTGTGAAACAACAAATACCAACAATACTCTGAACTTCTAAATGTGAAGACATTTAACAGCAAGCCAGTGCCCATCATCTCAGGCTCAGTCTTTCCGAGTTTTTCCCTCTAGTATTCTCATACCAAGTAAACCCATAGTTCATGACAAAACTGGGCAGCCTTTAACAGTGAACTCTGCCAGGCCTATTCTAACAAGTTCCAGAAGGTCCTCCACATACTGAAGGGTCAACTCTCTTTCTGAGAAATTCAGATGTATATATATCTTCTGACTTCTTTCAAACAAAATGAGCATTACCTCTTGATGACCATGGCTCTGGGAGGTTTCTTCTCCCTTAAATTGAAAGCACAAAAAAGCAGCTGCTTTGCCATTATCCAGTCCCAGTATGCATTCTACCCAGAACATAATAATGTATGGTAAAAAAATAAAACAGAAAAGCCCATATCAAACCCAGGGCTCACTGGACATTTGCCATCTGCTTTTTAATCACATGGGCCACAAACTGATAGTCACATACACAGAAATTAATTCAGCTGTTAGCTGACTTCTGATATATCATCACTGACATCAGAAAAGGAAGAGTTATGGTCCACGTATGTGCTTGCACACACCTTTGAGCCCAAATGTTCCCCACAGGGAATCAATGAGTCCAAGTCTACCTTCAGTTCCTGCTTTCTATTGATCTCCAGCTGCCATAAGGAAATCATGTTCTATTGTGTAAGGAGGGAATGTCAAACCCTTAAATACTCCCCAGATCATAGAGAGTCTGCTTTTATGTTCACATAGTGCTGCTCCAGCATCTTACACAGAACCACCAACATGTACTCAAAGTGCCCCAGAATCTCCATTGTCATTTTCTTGTCTACAGATCAATCTGTAGCTGTCTCTTGGGCTGCTGGGAAGTGTCACACTTTAGTTCCCACAAAAAGTTTTTCTTTCTCTCTTTTTGCAATATCCACATTGCCACCTTGAATGTCTAGTTAAAAGATGAATGCTGTTCTCCATTCAAATTCTTTCTGAAACAACAGAGGATGAGCTACCCAAGGAATCCTGATTTCTCACGTAACATTCCGATTTCAGCAACGAGCTGATTTTTTCTCTTATGCTTTGGTCTCTAAAACTGTAGAAGTGTTGAGTGAACAGAAGTACTGTTCACTCAACAGTACATAATAAATGCACTGCCTAGCACAAAGAAATACTGCTTCCAGAACTTAAAACCATAGAGAACTGAATCATGAGCCTGAATGACAAAATAGAGTTTAGCAAGCCACACTTTAAAGCCAGAAATTCTAATTGCTTTCAGGCTAAGTATTGCACTGAATGTTGCTATAATTTTAACAGATGTTCCTGGAGAAAGAACAGGCAATAAATTACCTGAAAGCCACCTGCCATCTTTTAGACATCAGATTCTGAATAAAAACAGAATGATTCCTATTTTTTTAATTTATTGAAAAGATGAGCAACTCTCTGTATGGTCACTTTGTACATTATTTTTTGCTTGTCATTCAACCAACTTCTAATTCAGTTTCAGATTTCTACCAGCAAAATGGTTCATAGCTGCATCAGATCACGCTTCCAAACAAAGAAAGAAGTATGCCATATAGCTCTTCAGCCACTAATTCATTAGCGCACTTCACTGATTGAAGCAGGCTGGGTTCTGTATAACAATCTGCTGTATGTTAGGTCCTCCAGCAAGGGAAAGAATATCATCTGAGGACTGCTTCCACTCTCCAGAGCAGCTGAAGGGCTGGCTTGCTAAGTGTACTGTAGGTGAGTCACTGTGCTCTGCACGCACTTCTGCCACAGCGCGACATTCAGCATCTCAGCGTAAGCCGTTCTGCTTACCCCTGTTAGGACTGCCCAGTCTCCAAAGAGTAGGAATACTGACTGCAGTCTAACACTCTGCATTGCACTTGGTGTATCCTACCCATGGTTTTGCTCATGGATTACTTCCAAAGAGGCAATGAGTTTGTAGCATTTTTGCCAGTGATTTGTCAAAGTGAGAGATCCTTTGAGAAATGCAAATACAATTTTCACTTGCTTGTTCTTAGACAAGTTGTGTCTTTTGCCAAATATATTGCAATCTGTGGTCAAAAAGTCTTTTCCCATGCTCCAATGAAGTCATCCTGTCTCAGCCTTATTTGGTTGACCAATTTGGCTATCTTTGTTTACATTAAAAGCAACAGAGAGGTGGGAGAAGGACTATTTGAGGGACAATGTTATAGATTTTCTTATGACTTGGTAAGAAAGCCTGTGAGCTCATGGCAAAAATATTCATAAGGGCAAGTAAGAACTGAAAAGGGAGTGTTCTAAAATACAAATGTTTGATTAATTAAAAATTTCCCAGCTGTAAAGACAGCTTAAACCACAGACTTAGTAAGTTCAGTATCTCCCTTTAAAAAGCTTGTGATTTGGCTGCAGTTATTGTCACAAGCTGTACACATTGTTTGGAAACACAAAGCCCCTCTGCCCATACATTTCTACAGTAAATTTAAGAGGGAAAATCTTAACCATGAGAAATGGGTTAATCAACATCAGATTGCTCTCAGAAAATGTAGCACATATTTTTTTCTCATTTTTTTTCTCAAAAGTAAAAGCAGCAATAGCTTTGCTAAAATTCAATTGACAAAATATCACGTTCGAGAAGTCCCATTCAATTTTTTAATTGCTAACCCTTCTCCACCCAGCACAGCAATTGTAAAAAGGCAATTCAAACCCATGCAACCCCCAGCTGAAGGATATTCTTTTAAATGAACATGTACATTCAGAGAGACCTCATACTCCATGTACTGGGTCCTATCTGCTCGAAGCAGAAACTCCCAGCTGGAATTGTGCAGCACTCTCCTGGACAGCAAACTGGCTGGCCATCTGCCTGCATCTGTCTCTTCTATGCTATTTCCCAGCTCCCAAAAGTATGCACTGCAGCTTCAATTCACTTCACTTCGCAGTTGGCTTTACCATGTTTATAAGTTATTTGGCTGGCATGGACACATCATATTAAAGAAATATAAATCATTGAAAGTAGGTGAAGAAAATTACTTGATTACAAGCAAATAATAATAATAAAAAAAATCAAAAACAAAACAAAGCAAAAAAACCCCACCCCCCCAAAACCAAACAAGCAAACAATCAAACAAACAAAAACCAAAACAGAAAATAGTGCCAGAGATCAAAGAATGAGAACACACCTCATTTGGCTGACCTAGAAGATTCAGCCACTGGCCAGCAAGCTGCTGGCTGCTGAGGATTCAAACAAGAAACAGGAAGCAGACAGAGAAAACCATCTGTTTTACTCAAAGTTATATTACAAAGGAGAGATATTTTCCTATACTGTTAACATTCAGGGAAGAGAAAATGTTCTTTTCCTTCTGCAAATAGATCGTTCTACCTCTGAGTGACTAAATGAACTATTAGAAGGCTATTTCCCCCCCTCTGCCCACCGCCTCACCCGGTAGACTAGTGCAGCTAATGTATATGAGGAAATTGATATAATTACTGTGCCATTACTGATTGAAATAAATCTGTCTGCACTAGAAGAAAAAATATATATGACTGAGGTAAATCCACAGCTCTGTGCTCTTAGGAACTATGATGAACCTGACCTAGATGAGAAGAAAACTAGAGCTATTTGGTTTGCAGATATTTAATTAACCATAATTTGCTCAGGTTGCCCAAGTTAACTTTGACTTTCTTATTAGTGCCTAGGTTTATTATGATTCAAATTCAAACAGTTGTTGAAGCACTCTGCATCTTAATCCTGACACTCAAGCCCACAGTCTAAACAACATTAGCCACATGAAGAGTTAATAGAAATAAAAAAAATCCCATCAGAAGATGTATTTTGCAGTACGCATGTATATGAGAAATATGAAGATAATATTTCCTCTGAATGCAGCACTGGAAAGACTAATAGAATGCCTAAATCTCCAAAAAGTTTTCAAAAAAATTGGAAAAGGTTCAGACAAACCTCGTAAGACTGGTTTGAAGTCTGCAGTTTGAGATTCAAAAAGCTCTATTTACTTAATTTTTCAAAGGCAAGGGGTTTTAATCTACTAAACAAAGGCATAACAATATCCAGTGACTCCAGCTGAAACTGGATAAATTTTCAGCTATAAATAAGTCATGATTTTTTATAGTAAAGTTAATTATCCATGAGAAACCTTCTAGTAAGTGATGTGCTCAATTTTCCATCACTCAAAAGCCTTCAAACTAAGACCAAATATATTTCTGAAAGATATATAAAGCTCAAACAGAAGTCAGAAACTTGCTACCCGAAATTATGGAAAAAATCTTGTTCTGTTTTGTTGTTGTTGGGTTTTTTGGGGTTTTGTTTTGTTTTGGTTTGGTTTTTCTTCCAGAAATTCAGGTTATTAAATATAATGACATCTTCTTGCATTAAAGTCTATAAAATTTGTAACAAAATAAATATCTTTACTCCATTTTGATAGCATTATTTACATTGAGGAGTAAAATGTTACTGAAAGTTAAACCTATTCCAAATGTCTGACCAACCACCAAAAGGCAAAGAAGATAAAAAGCTACCTGCCCCAAGACACACATAACCTATATGTATGACCACCAGTGTCTATCAGTTGAAAGGTAAATCTTGTAAAATTAGTTATTTTCTTCCTCATACCTTCCATTCTGTTCAGCTTCAGTGAAAGAAATCCTAAATATGAGAGAAGAATTTCCAGCATCACTGTATTTGTAAGTGGTTGGTTATTGGTACAGATATCCTGAGAATAAAAAATTTCTTCACAGAAGAAAAAAGGATCTAAGGCATGTTTCCCTATCAGCAGTGTAAGGTTTGTGGGCAGATACTGAGCTCCCAACTCCCAAACCTCTGATCTCAATAGAGCCAAGAGCTGTCTTTCAGAGTTAAGCTTTTGTTTTGAAATGAGACAAAGACATTCAATCCCCATTGAGGTCTGAGTTTAGTAGAAGTATAGAAATTCAGAAAAACAAAATTTTGCACATTTCCTTCCCCCACATAAAAACTGCTAGCAGCTAATTCAATTCTCATGAAGTCCACACAAGTGTAAACTCTCTTCACCATTTGTAAACTGTGAAATTTAGTTCAAAATAAACTTTGTTCTTATATTTGGCATTTTTATCTTACTGTGGTTGACAGCCCCCTGGCTCAAAACTGTTACTTAAAAGAACTTTCAACAGAGGCTTTTTAAACACCTTCTAGCCTGATTTAATGCAAACAATTAAAATACCAACTTGAAAACTAAACCATTCATTTTATCTCTGCTAATAGGAAATTCTATTTAGTACATAACTGACTATGGAAAAGATCCTGAAATGCACCTTCTTTCCAAAAATACATTGAAATCTTTCAAGCTTGATATTTCTCCTTGTCTGAGACACGTTCCCATAACTTGCAGAGTTATATATCACTCTCTACTGGATAGCCAGAGACCAGGGGAAGGAAGGCCAGATATTTTCATCGAGGTGTTATTTTTCAAGAGGTGTTAATGCCAGGACAGACAGGATAATTTCTTTTTTCTTCTTTTTTCTGTAAAGTGGCAATCAGGTTTACTGTTGGAATTGGAATTCTCCTCTGGAAGTTGGAACACGCATTGCAAAGATCCCCAGTCTGTATTACTTTGTTATTGTTAGGTAAACCAGTTGCACCAGCCCAGGAAAAATCTTCAGAAGAGTAGCTTGTTAAGGTTTATTTTTTAATTAAGGTTTATTTTCCAGATTTCTCATTTGTTGACAGCAGCAGCTGATTTAAACCACCAAAATCGTTATAAGGGATTTGGGTGGGTACCTCCTTTCATAGTAGTCCAAAAGGTGTTGTATTTTGGATTTGCGGTTAAACCACAGGTGATAACGGTATGGCTGAACAATGGTTGCACCAGCATCACACTTTCTCTTTTCCCCACCTCCCCGACTTGCAGCAATACTGAGAGTGGACAAGAAACTGGGGGGTGACACAGCTGGGACAGCTGACTCCAACTACTTAAAAGGATATTCCGTGCCATGTAATATCATGCTCAAAAATAAAAACTAGGAGGAGAGGGAGAAGGTGAGGATTCTTTGGCTTCCAAGGTGGCTGCTGTCTGGAGATCAGCTGAGCACTGGCCTGCTTGTGGGAGGTGGCATGCGACTGTCTTTGCATTACTTATATTTTTCCTCTCTCCTCCACTTATTAAGCTGTCTTTACCTGAACCCAGAGCTTTCACACTTTTGTTTTTCCTGTTCTCTCTAGTTCTGGTGGGAGTAAAGTAGGGATTGAGGAAGTGGCTGAGTGCTTAGCTGCTGCTCAGGGTCAATTCATGACATTCACACTCTCCCACTATACAAGCCCAAAACAGGACTAAAGCTTAGTGATTTTTTTTTTTTTAGCAAATAGGAACACAGATATAACACATTTCTAGACCTCAAAAACATGAGTAATTATAAACGATAAATGATATAAGTTGCTGTCCTAGTAATGTCTCAGGCTTAATATAGTGGTTTGCCCTGTATATCCTCCCCTGTATGCTTCCAAAATCCAAATTTGCACAACGAAAGGCAACAACCATTGTCCATGAAAAAAAGGCAGTGGCAAGTGTTTTTCTCTTTTAACTTTTTTCTTTTCCAAGGAAATGTGACATTTGCATTTACTTAATTTTACCATCAGTATAAACTTGCTAGCTGTTAATTGTTCATGTTTCACACTTAGATTTCAGAAACTCAGGATATGCCGATTAAAAACAGCATTAACTGTTCCCTTGAGTAGGAAGATGGACTTAACCTTATAGAGCTGTATCAACAATGGATTTCTAATATCACCTGCTTGCATTCCAGCTCTCTAAAACATCACAAAATGGTGTAAAACAGAGAACTTCTCCTATTGTCCCACAGATAGTAGAGGATATGATGGTAACATTTATAACAGTTAAAAACTACTTCTTAGCACTTTGGACAGAATTAGGAGTGTGAAAACAGCCACTGTACAATTTCACTGAGCTCTGTTTAGGTATCTGTGTTCCCTCATATGAGGAAACCACTTGGTTATTTTACTGTGTTATTGGGTTATTTCACCGTTCTCAGATTGCCACTTTCAACACTGTTCTCATGAGAATAAAGAATCAGGAAACAAAATTAATCTTAGATTTTCCTTTCTCATAATATTCTGCTTCACATGCCAGTGCACTAATTGTGAATTTCACTGATGTTTGAATCAGGTTGAATTAGAATCCATGTAACATTTTTATGCCTATCTTAAGAATACGCATTGTAAGGAAGCAAAGTCCTATAAAATATAGACACATTTATTCTGGTGATTTCTTTGACTTCCAGTGAGCACTCCACTCATGGAAAGAACTTTCTTGAAAATTCCATTTTACTACACAATCCCATTTACTCCTGCTAGTCATAAACAAATTAAATAACAGTCATAGACATTTTGACAGTGCTAAAGAATTTGCAGGTAATTTTAATGATGGAAAACATACTCCATCACACTTCTCAGAGTTCCAAATGTATCTTTGGCAGTGAGGCTGATAATTTGATTGTTCGGTAATGTACAAATGCATAATTTCAAAAGCAGAAATCATTCCACAGAGAAACTAATTAAATGTAAATGAAGTCCTTGTACAAGATGTTAATACATAGTGATATATACAGATATAATTGAATAAGAATAATAAAGAATAGCTCATCTAAATATCCCATTTAAAAATGGCTTTCACATCAAAACAACTACAGGCCCCCCTGGATGGTGCACAGCCCAGGATGGTGCACAGCCACGCTCCAGAGGCTCTGCGGGGACACGGGATGAGCAAGCAGCTGGCATTGTCTAGGCTTTGGGTGGATTAAGCCCAGCCCAAAAGATAGCACAGAACCCAAAATCCGTTCTACACCTCTGCTGGCTATGCAGTAATCTTCCATGGAAACTCTTGAGTATTGTCTGGAGTTTGAAGAGTAAATCACAGAACCACAGAATATTCTGAATTGGAAGGGATGCAAAAGGATCATCAGTTCCAACTCCTAAGTGAATGGCCCACATGGGGATCAAATCCAAGACCTTGGTGTTGTGAGCACCGTGTTCTAATGGACTTAATCGCCACTTTTGTAATTGTGCCTGGCAATACACATAGTTTTATTTGCGATTTTTTGTTATCTCAGCATTTTGACTGTTACTAAGATTTTTTTTTTCCTGGTTTTCTCTCAGTGATCCAACATCCCACTTAAGGCATTAACTATATGTAATTAATTCCCTGATTTTTTTACTTTTGTTTACCATGAGGGACAACAGAAATTCATTCTGATGGGAAAGGTTTGTAGTGATCTAAGTACTCAAATAACCAAATCAGGGAAATGTTTAATAAATGCAGTATGATTACACTCAAGTGTAATCTGTAATCAAGTGTAATCCTGATTTAACGGATTAGGGAAAAAGGAAGAAAAAACAACCCTGAATCAAGAAACAGTCAAAGTTACAGGCCAGAGAGAAGATTGAGCAATTTCCTGGCACATTTCTTCTACTGTTTCAAAATGCAAAAGATAGCTGAAGTTCTTCTGGATGAGTTTAGACAGGATCAATCAACATATGTTGTCTTCTCTTTCTTTCTGATTAATTGGCGTAAGCATCACATGCTTATTTAAACAGAATCATCTGCATGGAGTTAATCTGTTTATCGATTAGCAGAAAGCAACTGTTCAGCTGAGTGTCATTTGATACAACATGGTGGTCCAGTATCCAGAAATACCCTGTAAGGAGAAGAACCTCCCTTTACATTTTCTATATCTTTCTTAAATGGTAATTCACATATTTGATAAGGATTTCTATATAGAGCTAATTTTTATAGACTGCAAAAATTGTTCATTTATGACAAACTGTCCTGAATACCTATTGTAAGGAGTGTTTTATTACTATGGCTTAGCATTACATTTATTAGAAAAGTAAGTTCTAGCCAACTACTTACACTAATTTGACGAAGAAGTAGTATCTATTTTAATGACAAGAATTCAACAATTAATTTTACTCTAACTTTAAAAGACATACATGTATTTCAAACTGCTCACTGAAAAACTTTATTGTGTGAATCAGATTATTTATCCCAAATTTTCTTTGCTTGGAATTGTACAGGACTTTAAAAATACACTAATAGATCAGCTAAGTACAAGAAAATAGTCACTGACTGCTCTGGTACAGGTAACAGCAAATAGAAGTAACTGTAAATTTTTGTAGACTATTGGATATATCTGTAACAACACCACCACATCTTAATTGTTTCTGTTCTGAAAAGTTGCATAGGTACATAATTAATCCTGCTGAATATATTGAGAAGAGCTTTGAAAAGATGTGATTACTTAAAGACAGGGAATTTGCTAAGAAATACCAAGAATCCACCAGTGAGTTCTGACTCCTGGAAAACAACATGTAGATTACAAACCACAAATAATGAATTCATATATTTATCAAGTAATGCTAACTGTACTAATAGATAGTAATCCTTCCTATACCAATAAGGTAGAAGAAAAGATACACTTTGAAGCTGCAATGTGAAATCAAAGTCAGAGCAAATGAGAATCATCATGACATCTCACAGGTGTACTAAAAACAGGAGATGGTTAAGTGTGACATTTTTGCAACAAATAAACCTTAAAAATCAAAGGTGTGGCAGACACAAGAAAAATACTGATGTTAAAAAGCAAGACCTCATTTTTTGTGACTGATTCATTCGTGTCATAACCCTTCCTTCAGTCAAATAATGAATGATGTTGAGAAAAATGTTTTAAGACAGTAAAACTTCACTTTATATCCTGGAAATATATATATCACAGTTAAAAATTTAACATATTTTTAACTAGTTGTTAGCATCTCTATTAATTTGCACAGGCTTCCTCTTGTTAACATTCGAACTTTTTAGATAATCATCCTATTTAGATTTGCTTATTTAGCTAACTGCCTCCATGCATGTCTTCAGTGGGGAATTCAACTGGTAATTTAACAGCCAGGACTCTTCCCTAATCCTGTTGATGTATTCCCAATAATTAACATTCAGTGAACAGCTGCATTGCTGGATGTCCACACAGATTGCACCAAAAATGATCATCTGTATGTTGTGGGCTTAGTGGACAAAATGAAAAAGGATTCTTTATTGATAACTACATTTTTTGTACATTTTTATGAGTTAATAGGGTTCAATTAAAATTGCCAAGTTGTGAGCTTCTCGCACACGTCTCTGGAGCTTTGGAAGAAGAAAGTTTAATGAATGGTCGAACGGTTATCCCAATACCCTAGTAATTAGAGAACGGGTAATTAATGTGCATCTGTGGCAGACTCTGGGGTACTGTCAGTGACCCTGCAGTGTGGCAGAAAAAGGAAATTATGAGCTTGGCATGGGAATACAGCTTTTCCTATTTTCTTAAATTTTAGATCTACATCTGTGTTTAATTAAAACAAGAAATGAATTACCATTAACACCATTAGGCAACGAGCTCTGATTGGATATGGTCCACATGGACTCTGAAACTGTTAGAAACTTGGGAGATCAGAAAAGAATTTTTGGGGATCCTTTCAAGTGTCTGAAGGACTTTTCACAGAAGATAGAAAACATTCAGGAAAAAAAAGATTAAAGGCTGGAAAGCATGGTAGTGAAAGACATCTGTATTTCTGTACAACTTCTACTGTTACCAATTTTAATTTAATTTTTAAATTAGAGCGTGGGTGCCCCAGTCCTGGCAGTGGGGGCTGCGGGGCAGTCTCTGTGAGAAGAGGCTGGGGCTGCCCCGTGCTGCACATGGCCAGCCCCAGCCAGCAACCGAGGGGAAGCAGGGCATGGCTGAACCCCTCAGCCAAGGTGGTGCTGCTTCTAAGAAAGTGCATTTAAGAAAGAGCAGAAATAGAGGGAACACAAGGAGGTCCGTGGCACCAGAGCAGGTGTTCCCTGAAGCCTCTGAAGAATCCATGTAGAAGCAAAGGAAAACTGTGAGGAAAAAGTAGTGGTGGGGATGAGCTAATAGGGACTGGCCACAGCTCCCTCTCCCAGTGATGCTGCAGGGACAGGATGAGGATGGGACAGGCAGGCAGAGGAGTTGGGAGTAAAGTTATGCCTGGAAAAAAGGGTACTAGTTGTGTGGCTTTAATGTTTCTTGTTTTATTTTCCTCTGCATGAATTAACAATTATGTTTTTCTTTTGACTGGCAATCAGTTAATTTTTCCCTAGAAAAGCCTGTTTTGCTGATAATGGTAATCGATGAGCAATTTCCTTTTCTTACTTTGACCCATAAGCTTATTTCCTGTTCTTCCTATTTTCTCCCCTATGGTTTTGCCCAGGGCTAACCCTCTACAAGATGTTATAACTTTAAATAGAGTGAGGTAATATCTGTTCATAACAATTACAATTTAGTCTTATTTAACTTTAGAAGAAATACAAAATCACCTTTTTTATTAAATATTTTGTTTGTACAAGTCTTGTACAAATTAAAAACACTGAAGATAGTCCCCACAGATGTTAGATGACTAGGTAAGCTGATGCAGTAGTTTCTAGAGGGATTCCGAGGAAAATTGCTTTTACTTCCTGAAGCAAAATAGCATTCCATATTTCACATGATAATAAAATGTATCCTCAGGGTAAGTAAGTTGTCTCTACTTTTAAAACAGAACACAATTCAATTAGTATGCAAAAGTAAAGTACTATTTTATGAGAACAAGTAACTCTCCCGAGCTTACTATTTTAGCAGATTCTAATACCTTTTGTAACAGTACACTAGTTTCAAATTAACACTGGCTGGCCATAACCAACCAGATTCATAAGATTCATTGAAATGTTAAGCATCAACTCATAGTTAAATCACTAGAAGTGATTTAAGAATTTCCAAGATGTGGCTTTAATTAAGGTAGAAATGCCCTTCAATACAGCTAAGCTTTTGAGTATCTGAAACTGTCAGCTTCTTTGAAAGACATAGACATATATATGGATCAGTTAGTTTAGCTGGACATGTAATTTACACACACTTAGCACAAAAAAAAAACCAAACCAAAAAAGCCATTTCACATCCACAATTTAAAGTATCTAAACATAAGATCAGCCATATCTATTACAAAACCACTTTAAAATACAAGTCAAGAATACTTAAGGAAACCAGTCATAGATGAATTTAAAGGCAGCTTTACCTTGCACGAGCAATCCAGATGGAGACAATATCCTAACTAAATTTAAGCATTCTTTTTTTGTTGTTTTGCTTTTATTTTTTCTAGTTAACTAAATACTAGTCAGCCATTTTAGATGTATTTCCAGTAAATGTGAAACATACCATACCTTCAAACTAGATAGATGCAGAACAATTGCCTAAAGAGAAGTTAATTTTGTTCTGTCTCTCTGGTAAACATCAAGTTGAGAAAAGCTGCATTTGCTCACATCCATCATAGACACTTCTCAAACATTATTTTCAGGGTACTACAAGTCAGAACATTTCTAACATCAAGATATTTTATTGATTTTTTTTGTGGTCCAACCCCAGCTGAGAACCAAACACCACATAGACACTCCCTCCCTCCCCTCTCCTCCCCACCCCCATCAGGATGATTGAGAAAATTGGAGAGTAAAAGTGAGAGAATGCTTGGGTTGAGATAAAGGCAGTTTAACAGGTAAAGTAAAAGTTGTGCATGTGAGCAAAGCAAAATGAGGAATTCATTCACCACTTACCGTGGGTTTAGCCATTCCCAGGAAAGCAGGGCTGCATCACCCATAATGGTGGCTCGGGAAAATAAATACCTTCATTCTGAATATCAGTGCCTTCCTTCTTCCTTCAGCTGTATGGCTGAGCACAAAGCCACAGCGCATGGAATATCCTTTTGGTCAGTTAAGTCAGCTGTTCCCGCTGCGATCCCTCCCAGCTCCTTGTGCACCCCCAGCCATCGCACTGGTGGGGTGGGGTAAGAAGCAGAAAAGGCCTTGGCTCTGTGTCCGCACTGCTCTCAAATAACCAAAATATTGCTGTGTTATTAACATTGTTTCCAGCGCAAACCCAACACACAGCTCCATACTAATTACCGTGGAGAAAATTAATGGTCAAAACCAGGACATTTATGTAAATAGGATGTTTACTATATAAATAGGATATATAAATAGCTAGAGCAGAAGACCTGTGCTTTTTAACTGGAACCTGGTATACCTCCAGAGTTGGTAAAACACCGAAAAGGAAAAATTGTGCAGGTGAGTGATATAGCAGGCCAGGGGCAGAGGAAGATCTGTAGCAATGTCAGCAGTGATTTCCACAAAGCAGTGTGGAACTTTATGAAGTAGATTGATTCTTCTCTTTTTTTTCCCTAATTTTTCAGAAGCTTTCTAGTTTCTGTTTCTTTCCGTCTTATAAAATGAATTAGAGATGAGAAAAAAGAGATTCTTAGTTCATTTAACCTATGCCCGTAGTATCACATAGAACTACCGTATCTTCAACAGCGCTGGAGTAGAATGTTTCTAAAACACTTATAAACATCCTTACAAACTTACAAAGCAGTCATAAGTGGACAGAAGTGTATCTCTGAGTGTGCTTACATTAACCATCCTGTTAAAAGGAATGGGAACTATCCAATTCAGTTCTAGTGTTTCAGATTAACTAAAGACTTTCAAAGAGTAAGTGAAGAAAGAAAAAAAGGTCATGATAAAATATTAATTTAGAAGGAGACAGCCGCACATAACTTATCTTCAAGAAATTTGATCGGATTTAAGTTGCCTAAAACATTAGGGAAAAAGATAGGAATTATTAGATTCATAAGCAATATGAAGACATACTAAACTATGACTCCAAAAAAAGCCAGCAATGGTCTCTGGCCTCACAGACAAGTGGCTATATCCAGTAATGGTTTGGAGAGTCTTCAAAGCATTATTTAGTAGATGCTGGAGTTAGCATCTAGGCATGAAATTGCGGTCACAAACCTGAAGTTGTCTAAGGCTTTCTGGAAGCCACAGGGAAATTTTAGTTCTGCTGCAAAACTGATACACAACACATACACTAGAATCAGGAAAACCCACATTGTAACAGGATGCTGAGAATAAACCCTACCTGAACCTGGAATTCAGAAGCCTTAGCTTCACAAGTGGTTCTACTTATTTGAGATTCTTCTAAAAATCTGCTTTTGAGTGTTAAAGCTTATATATCAGCATCCAAATTTGGTTTTATACTTTTGTATAATTCAGTCACAGGTGATGGCGCTGCTTCCTTGAGGTAGCTGAAGTAGAACTCTTATTTACCTAGCAAAGAAGACAGCATACAAAATACTATTTTCTAGCAGTATTTCATTAACAGCCTATTCACAAACACAGTTCTTGAAGAATTTCTGCCTTACATGGAAGACTCTGAGTACTTCTGCAGGACTGAGTGACTCTGACTTGTTTTCTAAACCCCCTTCTGGTCTCACCAAGAGAAAGAGAGAGACCCACAAAGATGAGATGCATTGGAATCGGTCCGAGTTAGCAGATCTGTTCACTGCTGATTAGCTGCTCAGACAATATTACATGATAACATATTGTCTAGTCAGACAGCGAAGTACTGAACCATATGATCCACCAGACCTAAGTACTGACCAGGGGTAAGTACCAATGTAGGCACTGAAGTCTTAAGTCAAGAGCCTTTTCCTTTTTAATTGAGCGGTCTTAAATTTTATTATCTAGATAGCAATAGGGGCTTTCAAAAGATGTTGCTCAAACAATACCTTGGTCATTTGTCTTCTGGCCGTTCACATAATGCCTGTCTAGGAGTCAATATTTAAGTGAATTCATGAGTTCAAACACTATTTGAGCAGAACAGGAGCAGTGTTCACTCAGAATGGTACTTCTACTATCCTCTTAATTTTTTTTCTAGTATTTCTCTCCATCAATATTCAGGATTCTGTGCCAGTTCACAAGATTGCGATGGTAACTTTACAGGAGTATTCAAGGTAAAACACATTTTGGGTTGATGCCATGTTAATGGCTATTTTTAGGTGAGAAACAAGTCATTTGCTCACTGGAATTTATAAGATTAATGACACTTCTATATTATCCTGCCAAGAGAATTTAGTTTAAATATGTATGAACCTACACTTCCATACAAATGCAATAGCATGCCGTTCAGAAAAAGAATGGAAATAAAGTATTCAAATAATGCTGTGTAAAAGCCTGGTGTTATATCCACTGTGCATTAAAATTCTTTGTCCAGCAGTGCATTTCACATAGAAATAGCTCATAAATAAATAAATAAATCAGCAAACAGGATTAATGTCTTTAAATATGCAAGGTTCCTGACAAAATATCTGACACAATGAATTCTTCTCAATATATAAATTTTGTAATAGGTTATTTATAGCAACCCAAATTATACTTCCATCCTCACATGTTCTGTATATATTGTATGTAGCATTTTGTTCCTTCTTTTCCCTATAATTTTATTTTCTTCAAAAATAGATTAAGAAACTGTCAATATGTTTACCAACAGGTTTATTGTATATTGGCCTTTCTCATAAGAAAGATACTGTCTGTAAAGAAATGAAAACACGGTTTCAGAGTAATTTCAGGGAAACTTCACTGCCACAGTAAATTTGTTCTCATCGCCTGCAAACTTATTTCATCTGTGCAAAGGTGTTGTGCACATTTGAAGCAATAAGCGTCATCTTAGGAGATATTTGAGCGTGGTGAAAGAGCTAAACAATAAGAATTAGCAGGTTCTCTGGAGTGAATCTTCAGCACTGTGAGAAGAAAAGAACCAATAGTCCAAAAAATCCGCCACATAATTTTCAACCTGCAATGCAAATAGCTCCCTAAAGGTATTACATATTGATTTCAAAACAACAACACTAGCTTCCTTAGGTTAAATTAAATGAAAATAAATGCAATTTGCCAAAGTATCTTTTTTAAGACCAAGTTAAAGCTTATACGTAAGAAGAAAGAGCAAAAGAGTGAAGAAAAATTAGAGGGAAGGAATTAGAAAAAGAGAGCAGGAGACAATGAAATTAATTAAATAATTCCTTTGTTGATTAAATGTTTTTATGGATTGCTTCAATCCCTGAAGTACAAGTTTTCAAACTAACCACCATACTCTCTCTCATCTTCTATATTTGTTTACAAACACCTTTTTTTGACATAATGGTTTTCCTCTGAGATCAGCATATTACAGATTTTCTGCATATGTGACATTTAATTGTATATACAGCTCTGTATACTGTATCAATAGTATCAATTACATGATACTATTAGATCAAAAGGTGTAGACAAAATTCAGCCATGTTCGCAGTTGCTGCAGTTGTGATTTTTGTAGCACTACCTGTGTTTAGTGTCCTTGTTTACAAATATTTCTTCCACAAAATAAGACAGTGTTGTTGTGAGCTTTATGGGTAGTAGTTGTCCTTAACTGAAGACAAATAACAACAGAAGATTTAAAATAAATTCACAAGTTTAATATGTGAACCCTCCAAGCCTTATCAATCCAATTTGTACAATCCAATTAGATCAGTTACAGAAAACTGCACCTTCTTCAAGTTTTGGACATAGAAAAGGATAAGATGTTTTTAAAATTTTCAACTTTGAGGAAGGCACATGCTCATATCACATTCTACAATGAAGACCATGGTCTAAAAAGAAATAATTAAGATGCCTGAGATGAAATACCAGCAAAATTGATTTTGACAATAAAGCAGATACAAACATATGAAATATTATGAAGCATTGCCTGCAAGCAAATTAATTCTAATTATTCTCATATTCTCTCTAAAAGCTAGATTTACAAAGTAATTTCACTGATTTCAACACTATTTTCCCACCATAAACAAGGGGAATTTGACCTTTGTTTCTGGAGAACTTGCTACACTAGAATGTGGAAAGTAATGGAAATCTTAAGGTTAAGATAATGTGCAGCACAGAGTACAAAGAGTAAATCAAGCAGAATTCAGAATGACTTTTGAAGAAATAGAATAACCTTTAACACAACCTTTTATAAAAGAGAAATCGGCTTTCTAATCCTTTGTTACTTACATGAAATAAGATTTCATTTAATCACTTGTAGATGTTGTGTTTTCATTATATCCATCAAGTTGCTTAGTCAGATTTCTTATTTTCTTCCCTACAAAACAGAAGGAAACCTGATACTGGGAAAAATAAACCTCCCTAAAAAACCAATCCATCTAGTGATAGATTTTGTTGGAGTTTTTTTAATTAAAAGAACAAATGCATTTTTAAAGTCAGCTTCTTTTTGTACATGTCAAGTCACAAAAGAAAGGTAGTCATTACAGTGAAATGATTTAGCATCTTATCTCCAACAATGGACAATGTGCATTTTAAAAAACTGTAAAGTCTATGAAATGGACAATTCCATAATAGGTCAAGAAGAAAATTTACTCCTCTTACCAGACATGTCAAAAGTCTTCCATATTATCAATATTTGTAGACTAAATAAACTTGATTCCATGAAGTTGGATCCTCTCCCCAGTGACTAAGGTAAAACAAATATGCCTATTATTCTAGAACATGCTCTGGTGCACAATATTGTTTTCATTCAGTTCCTTGTTTCCTTCCTTCTAAATGGGGAGTTTTATTCTTGCAGCTAGTTCAGGGCAATCTAATTTAAGTATGTGTGTATATGTTTTTAATTTAATTGTTGATGTTGCAGAGTTGCCACAGACCAAGAGAATTTTTTTTTTAAGATTTGATATTTAAATGGTGCCCAAGTGGTACATTATTTGTTTTAGCATTTCATATTCTGTATGCTCAAAAGTTTTAATATTTTCTTTCTATAGTTGATTTTTGATGAACACTCAAAAAGCGTTCTTTGCATATATATTGTTTTATATTTTTTAAATTCTTAAATTAGCTGGGGTTTTCAATTTTTTTTTAATTTTAGAGTTGAATAAGTCATTTTTCATATGCATGTTTACATTTTCCTTTTCCATACATGAAGCTTCTCTCAATTTTGTTAAATCAGACCACACAATCTAAAATAACACTTACTGATAAACAAACTGAAATTCTTCTTGTCTACTGCATTATCTTAGAAATGTTACTTGAAGTTTATTCAGTTCTTATATCTACATATTTTTATTCAGTGTAAATTCTTGTTGTATATATGGATTTTGATCCTATCTAAAGAAAAGTCTCATCTGACAGAAAGCAAAACTAAGTCCTCATTTTTATTCTTATAGTCATTCTTGAACTTGGGCAAATGCTGCATATGTTCTATGTTTTCTTTTGGTTTTAAAAAGAATTAAAATGCTCTTAAATTTTGCATATTATTTTCTAGCGAGGTAGACTAAGTATCACACAATTTCCATCCTTACTGAATACTACATTTCATGGTGTCAAAAGAACAAAGTCTAGGGCTGAGCAAATTTTCAGAGAAATCTAGCTAAGACTTCAGGTTTTCTAAAACCAAATAAGGAAAATAGCATTGCTGTGTCACAGTTTGCATTAAACAAAATTTACATATAAACAAAATTTACATATAAACAAAAAGGAATCACAAACAACATGTCCACAAAACTTTCTCACTGTAATCTATAACTGAACAGAAATACAATGACAGCCCCTAAAACTACTTCCATGAAATGGTTTTCCACCCTCTGTGGCTGGGTGCATTCATAGAACATGCTTATTGCTCCACAGCCACAGAGACACAAGTCTGTATTTTTTTCCCGTCTGGCTAATTAACATATAGTCTATCTGAAGAAGTATTGTTTGTCTAGGGCACCAAGTTACTGGCTCATTAGTTAGTATTCTCATAAAGATGCTGGATTCTCCCCAAGGGCTGGAGAACAGTCTTTGGCCACAGAAATGCCTGCTAGTTTAGCAGTGTCACATCAATTTAAAATACTGTTCATTCATCAGTGCACACAGCTGTTGGGAGAAGCTCATACTTTGTGTGAAAGCAGAATGTGATGTTACAATCTGTGGTAAAGTAAAGTAGGTAGCTTTTGTGTGGTTTCCATTTTTTGAGAAGTTTTACTCTAAGTGCTACTAGAATTCTAACAGTAAGTGATGATGTGTTTAGTGAAAAATATTTTTATTGTGGAGGAATTCTAGTTGTATTATTTCATACCAGCAGATGTTATGAAATCCTAATAATATGTCTATTAAAGGTAAAAAAATTTAGTAAAATATAATAAATATTTGAAATTGCCATAATGTAATGTAATATCATATATCATATCAACAGAGAAACATTTGCAGTAATGCAATGTTGATAGCATTAATTCTGTATATGGTGGCTTTAATGATAAAATATTATTTAACATAACTTCTAACAAACTGATATTTAGAAGCTATTTAAACTATATGAAATCAAAGTAGCTAATAGAGAACACAGGAGAGATAGGGTGGGAAAAATCCGCTTAATATTATTTTTTGAAAAACGTTGCTTAACCTATTCCTTTTCTTCCTTGCCCACCCTCACTTATTTTGTACGTCTACAAAATACCAGCTTGAAGGAAGTCATGCAGTTTTACAAATTCACCTGCTTTCTGACCTTTTAATGCCAGTGTTGCACTTGGCAGAGGAACACTCTAAAGTGTTTTAAATACCAGAATTGCATTAGACAAAACATAGCGCCTGGAAACCACATATAAAACATTTTGCTTACTTGAGTCCAGATCCTCACATCACATAAACAAGGATAATTGGGAATTAATGTTTATAGCTCTCAGTTGCTATCAGAAATAGATAATTAGACTGATAGCTATAACCTTGTGTGTGTTTACTTAATAACTGTAACATTACATACCTTGGAGTGATTGCTTGAATATTTATGTTATATGGCAGAGTTCATTGTAGTGCAATCAAATGCGTAGTTAACTTGAAACACTGTAAACTCCTTGAGTATGTTTCAAAATTAGCAACAATCACCATAAAGTCACACTTTATCATTTAAAATGTTATACTGACATGTATGTATACATTTGTCTCGTAAAATGCCATTACAGTATAAACTAAATTATTAAAACACTTAGAAAGTAGGCAAAATCTATTACAGGCTCCCCAAACCCCATTTTAACGACCTGAAATTGAAAATTACTCCATTTCACGAATTTTAGCAATGAAAGCTGAACCATCCATCACCATTTTTAACCCGTTTTTGGGGTTTTTTTCAGTTTAATGGCATACGTGACATTAGCAGAAATAAAATTGGAAAAGCTTCAGAAAATTTACTGCAGTACAAAAAGCCTAAAGAAAGTAGCTTGGCCCCAAACCTTATTATCTCTCTATATATCTATCAATTGTATCCCAACATTACACTAATAGAATATGTTGAGTTACCAAAGAATTTCTTGTGATTTTGGTATATTAAGAATATGAAACATGTTTTTCTTGGCCTGCATTCTCTGCAGCTATTCATCCTGAGCATGATGGGTTTCGTACCATCTTTGTTGAGATGTGTTAAGCAAATGTGGATGCTGTAATCTATTGACAAAACCTACTGTGTTTCTGCAAATTATATCAAGACTGATAGAGAGACCAAAGCTGATACCAGTTTTTATGTTCATTTGATAAAAATACCTGACCTTTCTATTAAAGAATAATTCAATTTTTCACCATAAGATTTAGCAAACATAATCTTGAAGAATGAGGGATGTGGTGTTGTTCAGAAAACCCTATGCAAAAGCTTTTTTGACTGATTCTTTCATAAGTAATCTATTTTTTCCTAGAGAGAGGAGGAGATTTAAGCTTGCCTTTTTTCTTTTTTTTTTCTTCTTTTTATTTTTCCTTTTTTCTTTACCTGCATGAATAGATTCTTCTTTTTAATTTCTCCTTCTCTACCTTTTTACTGGTAAATACTGCAACTAGTACTTTACTAGTACTTTAAAGGGAGCCCATGGATTTCAGCTTGAAAAAGATCATCTTCTTTGCCTCAGTGGCAGTACTGAAGAGGATCTGCAAGGATTGATAATTCATTCTGGCAGCTGGAATAAAATGTTTTTGTCACTAAGCTAGAAATCGTGATGATTTGAGCGTTTGTGTTTGATACAATAGACTTAGATTGATTTTTGGTAAGCTGTATTTTTTCTAAATGAAGAAGCCAAATTATATTTTAAAAATCTGTCCTGGCTGTAAAGTAGAACTTTATAACACAGCATAATGTCTTATACCCTGCATGAATAACGTTACTGGAAAAAGGTTCAGAAATGGCTCCTTTGCTTTATGACGCAAAGTCATAGGGATATTTTTCCTTATTTTCTATTAGAAAATCCAGGGTTATTGTCTCATATTCTCCTCACCCAAAAGAAAAAATTACTAATTCATGAATGTCACAATTTAAAATAAGAATTTAAAAACACAATTTCACTGTTGAATCATAAGTCCTATAAAACATGACACACTGATATTACATCAGCACTGAGTGTATGATTTGGGTTCAGGTTAAAGGAATATACTCAACACATTTTGTTTTATTTTTTAAACATCAATCCACTTTCTATAGCGCCATCACAAGTAAAAGAATAATCTTCTCTTTCAAGACATAAGGACATGTGCTGGTCCTTACATTTCTGTGAGATAAAATTTAAATATTGTTAAAGAAGAAGTTTTTAAAAATCCATAATCATGGCCTAAAACATGGTGTGAAACTGTGAAATCCTCAAAATGTAATGACAGAAATGAATGAATGAATGAGCATGGGTTTTGTCCATCAAAATAGCTTTGATATTTTACATTGTGGGGTTTTTCTTTCCTCTTACTATGTAAGGTTCCTAGGATTTTATTCTAAAGTCATTCTGAGAAAAAAAAAGTGTTTTCAAAACACCAGAATATTCATTTTCACATGTTTAAAAACCCTTAGGACCTACCTCTTGAAATAATGAATTTGCAAATTAAAAAACCTAAGTTTATCTGTAGATCTCCAGACACTGAATGTGTTGTTCTTACATGCCTTTACATTGCTTTATGCATAATGCATTTCCTTCATATTTTCTTGAATATCTGTAGTAAGTTTTCTTTTTTGTGTTGACCATTATTTATAAGAAACCATGTTCAATTATAAATGCTGCTCAATGCTCTTTTCTCCCTCCATCGTTGTTTTACCATGCTACATATGAGATAATGGAGGAATACATTAAACATCATAGCACTCTATCATGCAGAACTTTTATAATCCAGGTAAGATTTTAATGAGCATTGGACATTTTAAAGAAGGAAAATTTTGCTTCCTAATTCATGGACAACACCATTAAAATTGTACTCACTGTATATTCTTTGGGCAGCACTGCTAAATTTGTGTCATATTTTAATCTGATAAACTGATGTAATATTAATTTCAGACCTTGGGATTTTGCATTTATTACACATGCAGAAACATGCAGAAACAAAGCTGTCAAGATACTTTAAAGCAGAACCAGTTCAAAGATGGTGGTCGGCCCATACTTGATGTTTTATAAACTCTACCAATTTCAGTTTCATTGTTGCTGCTGTTTCCTGTTGGGTATCTTGAACTATCGGGATCTGCAACCAAATATTTTCTTTTTCTTTTCTCTGCTGCATGTGGGAAAAAGTTGTTCTATGTAATTCTATTCTCTTATTCAAAATATAACCAAATTGCATCATTTCCCAATTTTCCAAGGATTTTCATGTTAAGATCAAAATCTTGTTGAAAGTAGTTTTAGTAGGTTATTAAATTTAAACATCCATCCCTGATTTTTTTTATTGTAAATATGGAAAAGTAAAAGTTAAGTTGCAGTTATTTTTTAAGACATCAGATGTCAAAACATTTTATTACTTACTTTATTTCATTTTAAATATTTTGTAATGACAGATGTTCTACATTTAGATGATCACATACAATACAATTGTGCATAGATTAAAAAAATAAAGGAAATTTTAAAAAAAGTAATAATGCATGGGAAAATAGATTCCCGTCTTTATTTTTTCTTTTTATATATGAAGCAGACTTTGCCTTGCCTTTTAAATTGAGGATTATAGGTCATTTTCCATTATCTGTAATAAATACTGTTTCAATGTGTACCTCCTAGACCAGACTTTTTTCTGTTGACTTTTATAGATTATTGATAGAGTTTCTTGTCAGTGTATAATAAAAATTCTGACTGATGATTCAAGAACAAAATGCATCATTACTGCCAAGTAATACACAAAAGTTTCAGGACAAAATAAAACTGTGATTTATATATGATAATCTAGCATAATTTTAATTAATTCTTTAGTCAATCTTATTTTCAGGAATTCTGAGAGCTACATCTCTCAATGACTCCAAAAGAAGTTCTCAATACTTAGTACTTCAGCAAAGTGCATGTGTCCTATTTTACTAATTGTTTCAGATACATGATACTCCTTGGGGATACGTTCAGTTACTTTTCCAGTTTTCATGGCATCTACTGTACGAAATTGTTTCTGGCTGCAAACAGATGGTGCTTTTTCCTCTTTCCTTACCTGAAAGATGCAGAATATGCAGCAGTTAACTCTTACTTCAGACGCCACTTCTCCTCAAAGCCTATATTAATTCCACCCAATTTCTCCTTACAGAGAAAATTATATTCAGTTTCTATAACCTTTAAGAAAAAAGAAATTGACAGTACATTTAGCTTCATTGTGTTGTGCAGTTTATTTCTTACTGTTAACATTTGAAAGAAATTAATGTCAGAAATTTGGCCCAAGAAATAGTCTATTGTTTTGTAGGTATCCAGGTATGTGTTTTTTTCTTTCTGCCAAGTGAATAGTAATCCACTTTGAATAAAAAGCATTGTGTTAATTCAAAAGAGCCAGCAAAACACTGATTTTTGCTTCCAACTCTAAGATTAGTGATTGGAGCACATACAATTTCAAGATCAGCCTGCCAGTTTTTTCCACTTTATATATAAGGCAGCAGTGTCACACAACCTAAACTAAGTAAGGCAGGAGTAAGTACTCTAATAAAAATGTTTTTGAGATAATTCTGCAGTATTTCATCAGAAAAAAATTGTTTAAAGTACACATTTGGTCAGTTTGTGTAAAAATTTGCTGAAAGGTCATGAAGAGCTTCTCTTTCTTAAGGTAAGGACTCCTATATATACTTAAAGACAAATACACTTAATGTTCCTAAATAACTAATTTTAAATTTCCCACAACTAAAAATCATTAATGCTCAATTTTTATTGTTTATAAAAGATCTAATGTATCTCTGCAGTTAAAAATTCTTAACACATCTGTACCCAGGGGTTTAGCATGATCATTCTTTCATAGAGATTTATACCACCAGTGCTAGCTGTAAAAAACATCTCAGCCCATCTCTTTTGATTCCATTTGAAAAGAAATGTGTTATTTTATTAGCAATTAATTACATTTTTTCAGAGCTTTGTCATGAACGAGAACTATTCTGAACACAGCTAAATACCAGTGGGAAAAAAAAGATAATATTTCGGACTCATAAGCCCGTCTCTCAAACTTCAAGCCAACTGCAAGCTTTTCCTTTAAATGATACATAATTACATAGATTAACTAAAAGGGTATGGGATTTGTGTGCCATAGGATTATATTACCATATAAATAGTTGAGTTTTGTAAAAGTTGATTTTCAGATGTAAGAAGGTTACGCCAAAAAGACTTACGATTACACGTGCATCAATCAAGCCTGGGTTGCAATAAGTTTGAAATCCCACATTAAGCTGGAAAAACTGATTCTCTCTGTGAAAAGGGAACCTTTATTATTCAGTATTGACTTCAAGAACAATTTCAGTGTGATACTTACCAAACTAGCATGCTAAATAGGTTGAGAAGTAAGAAATCAAAACTGTCTGAAATACTTCTATAAAGTGTAGGTGTCTGAAGTTTTCCTGATCAATGTCTATTTGCTAGGACACTGTATAGACAAGAAAAATAAATGCAGAAAGGGCCTCATTTGAAACAACTCTAATGTTTATGGGAAAAAAAAAGAACCAGCTGTAGAAAAAAAAATCTAAAATAAAACAGTAATTTTAAAATGTATTGTTTTCTAGAAGTGTTTTAAATTATTATCAATGTTTGAAAATATCACAAACATTTCATAGATATCTTCATGAAGAGGCTTTGAAGCCGGTGAGATTATCTACCAGCACAAAACTAGCACACTTAAAGTGTGTTTGGAGGCTATAAGATTTACATAATTTCAAGATGGAATGAAATCAAAATCTAAAAAATGGCAATAGTTTTATTTATGGAGCAATATTTGTGAATAATTACACATTCACCAGAGGAAATAAAAAAAGCTAACGTAGATACACACAGAAATATTTTTCTTGTCCTCTTCAGAACCATCAATAGAGTCCCACAGAGATTTCCATGAGATATATTAATGTCTGATCTGCACCATGATTTCCTGTTACCTCTAAAGAGCTAGAAACCATTAGATTGGCATTTTACTACAACTTAAGATCAACAATTACATTTTTAGAAAACATATGCCATAGGTCAAAGTAAAAAGCTGTCTTTGTGAGTCATAGTTTATAATTATTTTATGACAGCAGAATCAGCACATTTATTTTCTAGATACAGTCAAGATTGAAAAAGGACTAAGATGGCAGCATCTTAAGAGTGTTTTTTCTGTATAATTTATGATACTGGAAAGGAGAAGGCTTTTTTGTATTTTAAAAGGAAAAGTTACAAATATGCATGTACAATCTTTGATTTTTCAAGAGCAGCTATCTCAACAAATTGTAGAGTGTTTTTTTTAATTTCACCTTTCTGATTTAGGGTTTGTATTTTTGGCTGAGAAACTTTAAAATTAGTGTTTTATCACTTCTCTTCTTGGGAGGAGCCAGGGGGTATAAAAGTAACTGCGTCACAAACTACGAGGCTTGCCCTCGCTCTCTCTCCCTCATGCTGGACACGGCTGAACACTTGGCCGGACACCTGCTGACTTTGCTTCATTGATCACCTTGTGCCGAGTCTGTGTCCTGCCCTACCACTTTGTCTCCCTTGCCTGCTCCAGCCGTCACCTGTCCTGCCTCCCTGCGTCCCTGCCCGACATCCTGCCTGCTTCATCCCTGCCTACCTCATTCCTGCCTGAACCACCAGCTTTCCACCCTGCTTCGCCGATGCAGCCACCATGGCGATCCCCACTGCCACCCTGTCCAGGGCCCTGCACCTCCTGCCCGAGCGCCCACTCACCTCACGTGCAGCCACCTGTCACTGTGGGAGCTGTGCCTGCGGAGCTGTGCCTCCCCGGGAGCTGCGCAGGCTCCCCAGCAGGCAGCGTGCACACATTCCCTGCTGCTTGGACATCGACAGCGCTCCAAAGTTCTGGTGGTTGGGCCCGCTTTTCTGTCTCTCCCCTCTCTCTCCTCCCATTATTTTTCCTTCTCCTTCCTCCTTTTCTGTTGTTTCTATTCTTCTTTACTAGGGCAACGCAATTTTCATTACCAATAGATGGTTCTCAGATATAATATTTGCCTCGTTTGGCTTCATTTCGTCCTAGAACTTCCGCTTTAAAAGAACTTCCTGCAGTTCCCCACTGTGGAATGTGACAACTTGTATGCTGGTTTTGTCTGGGGTAGACTTAATTTTCTTCACAGTGGCTGCTATGAGATTGTGTTTTGGATTTGTGCTGAACGCAGGGTTGATAATATAGAGATACTTTTGTTATTATTAAGCAGGACTTACACAGATGCAAGGCCTTTTCTGCTTTTTGTATTATCATGCTGGTGAGGAAGCTGGGGGTGCCTGGGAGGCTGGGAGAGATACAGCCAGAACAGGTGACCCAAATTGACCAGGGGGATATTCCACGCCGTGTGACATCATGCTCAGTATACCGAGTGGGGGGAAGAAGAAGGAAGGGGAGGACATCTTAAATGAAGGCATTCTTCTTCCCAAGTCACCATTACATGGGATGAGGATCTGCTGTCCTGGAGATGACTGAACACCTGACTGCCCATGGCAAGTAGTGAATGAATTCCTTGTTTTGCTTTGTTTGTGTAAGTGACTTTTACTTTCTATATTAAACTGTCTTTATTTCAAGCCATGAGTTTTCTTGCTTTCACCCTTTTGATTCTGTTGCTGATTCTGCTAGTGGAAGAGTGAGCAAGCAGCTGTGTGGGGCTTGGCAGCTGGCTGGGGTTAAACCACAACTTCGTATTGAGGCAGACATCTGTCCTACTTAAGATCTAGAACTCTGTTAGCTGTGAAGAATATCAAAACAACTGGATCCACGTAATTACAGATTCATCTCCTGGGCTCACTCCTACTTTAATAACAACCTGGAAGTAGTTAAGCACTACCCCTCAGAATAAATCAGTTTTATTTTGTGCATTTTCCCTCAATGTTGAACAAAATATTCATTATTCGGCAGACTGGAAAATAAACTTCATGAAGGAATTAAAAAAAGTAAGAAAAATTTTTAGGACTTTCTGGAGCACTTTCAAATCCTCTGAGCTTAATGAGAGATTTTTCCACTGACTTTAAAAATTCTTTTCATTCAGTATATTCATAATAGACTACAAAAGGCCCCCTTATTTGAATAGCTAAAAAGAGAAAAAAGAACTAAGGACTGAAAGCCAAGGTTGTATATATTCTATGTGTAAAAAGAAACATCCTTATTAAAAGGATGATTAACCTCTGGTGTAAATAATCAAAGTGGATTATCTCTACCAACATAGCCTGTGTGACAAATTTTAACTAGATGTTATTTTGAAACTGTCTACATGTGGAAATTAATGAGAAGAAGGAATTCATTTACTTCACTGTTGCCATTCTTACAGTGCCTGTTTGGCAAAGAAATTGTACTAAAGAAAACTTCAATGCATTGTACCTTAATATGTTTCCATGAAAGCATGATAAAATGATAAAATCTGTTTCACAGCAAAGATGTTACATCAGTACTTTTCATTACCACTGGTATTTTCCTGTGCTGAATTCCGACAGTATGCTTTGTTAATGCTGTTCCTGGAAATACAGATAAAGTAGTGCACTTAGCAAGACATTGTAAGGAAAATGGTGCTTTGTCAACATTGTTTACACTTTCGTTATCAAGTAATTCCTTCAGTATTGACAACATTTTGTAGCCACTCTCTTCATTACATTATTAGTGTGAGCTGTCTGTCTACTGATACTGGGGAGGTGGTTTTTTTGGAGGGCAGAGGCGTGCTTTGTTTTGTTTTGTTTTGCTCTGTTTTTATTGTAGCCCCTCTGATACAGATCATTTTGCTACTCTGACACCTCTAGTCTGTGTTTTTGTGTGACACAGCTCAAGTCATTTAACTAATTTACTTTTGTCTGATATGGCCAGGGATTCTGTAGCTCTTGAACCAACACTCAGAAACTTCTGACTAGTTGAGTAAATTCATTTGCAATGAATCCTTCAAAAAAATATTTATATTATCTTGCAACTGGAAAATATCTTCTTACCAAACTAGCAACTAATTTTACCCTCATAACAGATCTGATCACTTCTACGTTTCATAATACTCAGCTGCCTGAAGCCCTCTCTTTGTACAAAAATCTTGGGTTCCCAGTCTTTCTTCCTTGAAAATCTAATTAACAGTATTCTTTTAAATAAGAAGATTACTTTCTGTGAGCAATTAACTGAAATTCAGTCTGCTTTAAACTTTCAATATAGTAATGAATATTTATAAACTTAATAGAACTTCACCCTGGTAGGCAATCCCTTTAATCTTATTTGAAGCAGCGTGGGGCCCAAGTCTCACTGGATTAACATCATATTTTCTTTTGGCACACACACACAAAAAATAATTTCCCTGAAATGAAATATTTGACCAACTGTTATCCAAATCTATGACAGTTCAAAGTCTGTGTCAGTAAAACTAGAGTGTATACATACATATTATCTGTGGCTTCATGCTGTGATTCAACAATGTTCTCTCAGGCTCATATGCACTTTTCTGCCCCATTAGCACCTGCTGGCTTCCACATATCAATCAGGGAATGAAAGGTACAGTAACTTAGGTCTTAAAAGGTAAGCCAAATAGGGTAAAGGTCTGCTACAGTGGAAAAAAACAATAAAAAAGAAAAGCAGATATCCAGGAAGCAAAGACATCAGCTGGAATAAAACCAAAGAAATATTTTCAGTACTGAATTTCCTCTCTAATTTTGCTTTATCTCTTCCATGTGAAACGACATTATTATGAAATTGCTTTTGAAGTAAAATCTGATTTACATTCTCAAAACAAATGGATACTGCAAACAATTTTCTAGTAATTTCTATATTATTGCCACATATGCAAAATACTTGAGAGCTGGTTTTAGAGCTCGGGTTTCTTAGCTTTTCCTCTCATTAACTCTGCCATATGATTTGTGTTTGAAGAACTGTCCTGGCTAATTTCACTGGTTTAGAATGTTTACCTGAAGAACTCCTTTTGTTATCCTCCAACTCTGTGTTTCTCACTTGTCTGAGCCTATTCTTCAAGACTTTATTTTCCTGTGATCTTTTATTCTGCAGTCTTTGTTTTGTATTTTCACTGGGGCCAAAGACATCTTTGTGCAAAATGTGTTCTCTTTAATGAACTCTCTTGGTTTTGCAGGTGATTTGACAGTAGCTGTCTGTCAAGAATGTAGATGGGCTGCAGCTTTATTGTTCTAGCGTAAAAAAGAAAAAAAGTAGAATCCAGATCTTTAGGATTCTATCACAGTTGTATTTGTGTAAGAGGTGATTTCGATGCAAAGGACTTTTCAAGAGTAACACAGAGCAAACGTAAGGCACTCATTTATCTCTGTGAGCAGGGGTTGCTTTAGGTGATGCGTGTTCCCAATGGATCTGCAAATATTCTGCAGGTCTGATGCATACAGAATAATGTCACACTTGGTGCACAATCTGGTGTTGTTGCAGAGCTACAGCAGAATCTGTTGTCTTGCAAACAGTTTGAAACTGAAAAAAATCTCAGATGGGTAATGAAGTGGCACAGCCTTGGCCAAAACCTTTGCAAACTCAGACCACACAGGGCAGAATACTGCACAAAAATGTACGTGATGAAGACAGGCTAACAAGGCTAGAAAGGGATGGATACAAAACCAAGAATTATTCTAGTAAAATTAGAAAGAACATGTAGTCCTTACACTCTGTGTGTTCTTTTAGAACATTTGTCATGAAAAGTAGACACAGCTTGACCTCAATTAGGGACATATGTCTAACACCATAGTGCCATACACAGCTGTATACACTATATTGGCAATCACTAGAAATACCTGATTTCATCTTTGCATTAAACTGCAGTTGTCAATTGGTTTTTTGTTTTGGGATTCTAGTGGATTTTATGACAGGCTTTTGTCAAGGGTATACATACTTTTTCAGTTAGTACTGTGCAACTCTAAAGGTTGCTCTTCACAGAGAAAAAAAGTAACTGAAATGTAGAACATTTGACATGTTCTGTTGAAAAGCCACATTCTCTACTTAGAAGCCTGAATTCAGTAGAATTTCAGCAATCCCTGAAGAAAGAATTCTTGCAAATGGAATTACACTGCTACTATCTTTGCAACTCTCAAATGGTAGTCAGTGCTGATGCCATAATATACAATTCTCCATTATGCAACCAATACTAAATTTTAATTTGAAAAACAACTTTGTGAAATACAAATTCTAGGAGGATTTTTGCTTCCTGATCTAGTCAGCATATGACGCCCACATCACCAGGGCCAGAAGCTGGAATCGATGACCCTTGTGGGCCCTTTCCAATTCAGCATACTCTATGATTCTATCATCTCTGGATGTAGCTAAGTAACGATATTCAAGAAAATGTGCAGGGACAGAAAAGCTGATTTTAACTCTGTACAACTTTTGTAACATTGCATATGACGTCTTTTCTTCCAGTATCTCATCTTCCAGTGTGGGAGGTGTTTGGTTAAAGGTTTTTTTCCTTACTCTTTCATCCTTTCCTCTTGCTTCAGGTCACAGGAAGGGAGAAAAAGAAATAATGCATGGGAACATCACATGTTACCTGAGATGTCTTTTGTGGCCTCTGCATTATAAAGAAATCTCTCCAGAACACAGTCCTTGGTTGCCTGGTTGCCACCAGGAATACACTGGTTCTAATTTGGTGATGAAGGTGATAGAAAGTAGAAAAACAACTGGATATATAAAATTAGATTATAACCACAAATGGATTTGTGACATTGTATGGGATATTACATCATTATTTACATTGCAACACCAAGCAATACTTTTGCCAGCACCAACTATTTAGTTAATTCAATACCAAAATTTTTTTTTTGTGATAAATCAAGTATTGAAGGTAAAATATTACAATCGATCAGATTCTTTTTTTCAGCTACACAAATGAAAAAAATTTTTAGCTAGCTTCTTCATACTAGTGCAACACAGATTCCTCTAATATGTAGGGGATTTCATCTACTGTTAATGTGAAGAGCTATCACTTTTCAGATCTTGACTTGTAAAGGAGAAACTTTCCATCCCACCAGACTTTTTATTCCCATGTCATTTTTTTCTTGGAAATGACATCTCTTTTCTAAATAAAAAATAAAGAAAAACAATTTTTTAAAAAGAGTCGATACATGTTTATTTTGCAATTATTTAAAATGTATGCTTTTCCCATCCCTGTTTCTGAGTAAAAGCAATGGCTCTCACACAGACCACCTGAAAAGACTTTTGGCATAAAAGGTTATTAATCTTCAAGATCTTTACATGCAACCTTTCAGTTTTCAGAAACTGGACTTTGTAAACAAAATTAAAATGAATTGGAGAAAAACTAGCCACTGCCACTAGCCACTGTCACTAGGAATTATTGTCAAATAATTTGTAGACTATGTCATGACAGATATTTTTCCTGGTGTGTTATCTTAACATGCAATCAGAACTTTACCAAAAGGATAACTGACATTAAATTCACACTTCCCAAACCTAAAGAGAATTTCAGAAGAAAAAGTTGTGCATTTTATTTTTTTGTCTCACAGTTATCTCCAGGCCAAATTTCAAAAACTTGCTCTAAATATTGAAGGTGTAAAGCTTTTCATAATTTAAAAAGTACTTAAAATATTTAAAAGGCATACTAAGATGTGTTATTCCCACAAGCCACCATAAAGTTGCTCTGCTGTCCCTCTGGATCTAGGGTAGTCCTATTTACAGCCCTATTGAAGAGGGCAGTAAGAATTATCCTTCAATCTTCCTAATATCCATAAAGTTCAGAGTCTCATTTGTAATGAGCAAGTGACATGAACCAATAATTAGAATGCCCTCAGATACTCTCAAAGAGATGTGGAGGAAAACCTTGCTTTAGGAAAGTTTGACTGCTTGCCATTTTGTAGATAAACTGGAGTTTTGGTTGATTACAATGTGATAATTTCTGGATTGAGTGAGAAAGTGTACATACATTATTTTTCCAGATAAAAAGTAGGGAAGAGAAAATGGCCATAATCTGCTGAAGTTACTTCTAGTTTACAATGATTACAGTCAAACTTTTTGATTCTAGCCTGAAAATTGTTGCTTTGCTAAGAAAGAAAATACCCTGTTAAGTAAAATCTCTTGTTACATGTCCTGATAAAGCAAAGTTGTGTCTGGTTACTGTGTTCTGTTGTTTTCTTTCCTTCATCCCATATCATCAAATGTACTAGCTAATACTCAAAAACTAGATAAATTGACAATACAACAAACTTCCACTACTAATTCCAATGTTTTTTACATGCCTACATACTATATCTGTCCTATTCAAATAATTTTTGTTGTTTTCAAGGATAGAGGATAAATGTTATTTTTAGAACCCTTATATGTAATACTTCTACTACTCAATTCTATTTCTGAATTGGTTTAAATTGATTGCATAGACAAAGTCCTTCGAGAGCTGCATTTTTTCACCTTTAATCCAAGCGTGTTATCTTTAGTAGTACTTGTCTAATTCTTGTGACAATTCTGACTAGACTATTTCTTTGGCTGATGTTTGATTTTGATAGCAACCGATGTGCCATTTTATTACCAAAAATCTTCACATTTTATTTGTTACCATTTCTCTAGTCTAGTGATGCTGACTAACTTATTTCAGATGCCACAGCATTTTAAACTGCCCAGAGGGATGACTGTCCTTATTTTCCATAGTCTTTTAAAAGAAAAAATAATTCAATATGGAATAACTGTTAGCTCAATGCAATTTATTTTTTATTTTTTCCTATGAGGTACAACAAACAAATATGTAATTTAAAGATAATTCTGGGAATCTTACAGTGGCATTACATAGATCCTAGAGATATAATTGATCATTATTCTGCTTGGAGTTGCCAAGGTGTTTCAGTCAAACTCTTTTTTTAAATTTTATTTATGACATTTATTCTAATTTTAATTGTTGGTTCCTGAATAAGAGTAAATGCACAATTTCATCTTTTTATCTACACCATTATAAAAATTTCCTGGGATTTTCTACTGACAGCTAATTATAGTACCAATTGTATTAAAAATAAACTTAAAAATGCACTTCTTAATTAAGAATAGTTTCTTAATACTAATAGTTTCCTGAAATGCTATCTAAATTAGTAGCACTAATGTTGCTACAATTCCTTATTTGAAAGGTGTCACAAAGTTGTGTTTAATAACCTAAAATATTTTTTCCTCTTCATTTACTTACCTAGAAACATGCCTCTAGGCATCTTGAGAAAAGGTTCAGGGGGAAATAAGAGTGTATCAAGAACAGAACCGAAAGTCAAAAAATCTGAATCCTATTTATACGTGATCAAAAAGTCATACAACAGCAAATCACTTAATTGCTCTTTAAAAGAGAAACAAAACCTCTCTTGCCTGACTTTGAAGTCTATGACAAAAAGTCTTTCTCTTATTCTGTGCATAAAAAGTCTAATCCTAATTTGGGAATATTCTATAAAATCAGATATTATCTTGGCAATCTTTACAGGAAACAATAAGCAAAACCAGATATGGTTATTCATGAATGGCATATTCATATGTCTTCTGATTTCTACTTTTCAAGCATTTCCATAATATGATGATATTTAAACACTGATTTTTTTTTTCTTTTTAAGGGACAGCTAATGGCCTATTTATGCATCTATGACTTTTTTTGCAGTGGCCTCAAGGAAAGCGCTGCTTTAAGGTTCTTGTCAAAGGAAATCAAAGGAAGGTAACTTCAGTAAATAGTTTGAAGATTTGAGTGCTATAAGGAAGATCTTCAGCACAGGAAGAAGAGTTGAAACCACAGGTACACTCCCCAGTTACAAGCCCTTCAGTTCTGTAGGTCCCTCCCTTGTTTAAAGGAGAATTTAAAATTCCAGCAGTTTATACATGAAAGGTATACATGATCTAGCAGTTCTTAATTAAATTTTCCATTGCTATTACAGTCGGTAATGAGCAGGAAAGTACAATATGAGCAGGAAATCTCTGTGACTCAGATGGACCACCTGAAGTGTCTAATAAGGAGTTTATGCATCATTAGCCTTTTTTCAGCTATTTAGATTTCCATCTACTTTGAAATTTTTATTTTACGAGTCAATTGCATGTACTTATAACTTATTTGGGTTTTTTTTTACTTTAGACAGATTACCTTTACCAGGTTTTCACAGAACTAAGCATTTTTACCTTGATACTATTTTTCTACAGCTGAGCAAAGAGGAAATCAGTTATAATTTTAGCAGAGCGCTGAGGCTTTTTACATTTAAACTTGAGTGACAGCACAGAAATAATGGTTTCAGTGAGGCACTATTATATATCAGTTTCAAACTGCTATGTTTTTTATTTCACAACCTGTATTCTCTTCACTAATGTCATTGAAATGCTAGCACGTACATTTCTGCCTGAGAAGAGTATTTAGGGGTGTAGATTAGACTTCTATTACTCCTGGGCATAGATCCAAAAAGAAGCATAAGCTTTGCTTTCCAAGTGCACTTACAACCCTATGCAGTCCTGAAGTGTGGCATTTTTCTGGATATCATAAATATTCTCACCCTTGAGTAAGTGAATCACAGAATCAGAGATTTGCTGAGATTGAAAGGCACCCCTAGAGGTCAACTGGAAAAACACTCTGCTTAAAACAGGATTAGCTGGAACTGGTTACTTAGGAATGTGTCCAGTTGGGCTTTAGGTTTTGAACAATTCAAAGGACAGAGAATCCACAGCTCTTTGCAATCAGTTCCAGTGTAACTACCCTCACTGTATTTTCTGCCAGAATTTCCACTCTTCCTGTTTGTACCCAGAACTTCTTGTCACGTCACCAGGTACTACTGAGAAGAGTCTGGCTTCATATTCTTTACTCTATCAGATGTTCTTTGCAAACTGGATAATGATAGTCCAGATGAAGTGCTGATTGCTAGAAGTCGAGAGCATACACTAGGTAAAAAATACTTTTGTACTTGTTCTCTTTCGGTTCTTCTTTTCCTAAATACCTCTGTCTGTTCTGGCCTCTGTTACACATGGACAAATGAGGAGAGAATCTCTATCCAAAGGAAATTGTTTTTTAACTCCATATGTAAGCTATTCTGGGAAATAAAAATTCTGCAGTGTTATAGATAAAAGCTTGATCCTCTGAAATAAAATCCTGGTTTCTAGCTATGCATTAGAGAGACCAAGTTTTCTGTCTCCATAGAAAGAGTGAGTGTGGTCTGATATTCTTGGGGAATTAATGGCATATACTGGGATTGGTACTTTCATATTGAAAATCAATGAGATATATCTATCTAACTAATTTAATGTTTTTTACACGTCATTTCAACATTTAATTTTGAATACTATGATGGTTTTGTTCAGTGTATTCAATATCTTCTGTAGTAGAGGGAATGAAGACAAAAATGTTCAAGCTTGAGGAAAGACATCAGAAAGTTTTGTCTGAACTTGTCAAGTTTGCAGTATTACTTCCAAAGTGTCATAGATACAAGTTTTCTTTTGAGAACCATAGAAGAAGGAAGGTAAAAGCCACTCAATCTGTCGAATTTCTCTTTCCCATTATATTTTACTCTGACCAGTATCATGAAATAGAAGGAAATAACAATGGTTAAGTATGAATTAACTATAAAAAAACCATCAAAACCCTTTCTGTAAAAGATCAGATGGAGAATTAGATGAATATGTAGATTTGTTCTTCAGTCTAGAGCTAATTGTTCGCTTTACAGTCTCAATGATGGGAGAGGATCATAGGATCATACAATCACAGAATGACCTGATTTAGGAGGAACCTTATCATCTAGTTCCAACTCCCCTGCCATGAACAGGAACACCTTTCACTAGACCAGGTTCCTCAGGGCTCCATCCAGCCTTGCCTTGAACTCCTTCTGGGATGGGGCATCAGCAACTTCTTTGAGCAGCCTGTTCCAGTGCCTCACCACCCTCACAGCAAGTTAGTTCCTCCTAATGTCTAATATCTCTCTTTCAGTTTGAATCCATTCCCCCGATTCCTGTCACTATATGTACTTGTAAAAGGTCCCTCTCTTTCTTTCTTGCGGGCTCCTTTCACATACTGGAAGGTTGCAATTAGGTCACCCTGGAGCCTTCTCTTTTCCAGGCTGAGCAGCCCCAATCCTCTCAGCACTTCCCCACAGCAGAGGTGCTTCATCCCTCTGATCATCTTCATAGTGCTCCTTTGGACTCGCTCCAACAGGTCCATGTCCTTCCTGTGCTGAGGACCCCAGAGCTGGATGCAGCACAGTAGGTGGGGTCTCACAAGGGTGTGGTAGAGGGGATAAACACCTTTCATTTCAGGAAGACACTGTTTAGTCCTTAATCTTGTACATAAATGAATAATTCATTTAATGTGGGAAGAGCTGTCCATGTTGAATAAGCTGATGAATAAATGTCTGTAAAAACATGCCTAAGTAAAGCAAACATGCACAAAAATCACGCTGATAGTGACATGGCTGTATGTGAATTTAATATGTATACACACTTTGTCTATGACTCCTTTTGTAGCCATCCCTGAATTCATAGTCGGGTAGGAAAAAGTGTGTGCCTAATAAGGAAATATCTGAAATAATTGAAATATCCTTCAATAAAATTTTCTATTCAAGTATTCTTTCCCCAATAGAATAAAGCTGTAAGCCTTTTATCTTTTTCCATTTAGCTGCAAGACTAGAAAGTCAAATGTGTTTTCTGACTCTTCTTATATATTGGCACATTGTAATATGAATTACAGCAGTATTAAGATATTACTGTTATTCTGTGTATCAGTGTAATTTTTACAATCAGGTTTTCTGAGTGAATAATTTTTTTATTTTCTAAGTAAGATCTTTATAATTATTCTCTCACATTACTCAGCATTCTTGAAAATATCAACCTGCATCTTTCAATTACAAAGCCATATTCTGTAATTTAGAATGTATTTTTAAAGCAATTTCCTTTGTTCAGTATTAGTTGTCAATATATCATCATTCTGCATACTAAATGTTTCTTTCAGGCATACTACCAAAGTCATAGCTTTGATGAAATGTTGCGTATTTGCTTTGCTATTGGGAGTTATTTATCCAGTTAAAGTGAACTAATGGCCTCTGGTTACAGGTTTTTTTCACCTCAGACTGTTTCATATTTATGTGATGCTGAGAATACACCTCTCTTTTATAACCTGTATAATACGTTTAAAGTACTGTGTGTCCTTCCTACTTCAAGAGCTAAAATAATCTTGGTAGTTTGCCTTGAAGTATGTTGGTCTGCCTTCAAGTTGATAACATGCACATTTACAGTGCAAGTTCCTGAGACATTTAAAGTGGTTACTGTTATCCAATGTCCTTGTCCTTCATGATTAAATTTTGAAAGTCACATTTGTTTCATCTTTTCTGATGAAAAGTGTTATCAGCAAAATGAGATTGGTACACAACTTAAACATCTCTTTCTAGTACCCCTGCAGGGATGTGATGGATGTCATTATGCGGATCTGAAATGTGCATTCTCTGCATTTCTTCCCGATACTTCTACAGACTGCTATTAATAGAAAAATGTACTTTATAAATCCTGCCGGGTTTCCAATTGCTAGGTAAAATCTAAGCTGTTTGACATAATAACTCCAGTACTTTTTAATTAAGATAGTTAATCCTTCTCTGTCAACAAGTTATTTTCTTAGATGTGTTTCTTTTCTTGTATATGGTTCATTTATCACCCTATTTAGCACTTTGGTATTTTTTCTCCATGCCCAGTTATTTTAGATTTTTTTGGACTGAAGAATATTTCTGTTATGCTAATGTATTTTTCCATTTCTGGTTTAGTTGCTGTCAGTAAAATCAACTGTTTCAATTTTTAATATCTGTATAAAATGGAATTAATATTAAAGTAATGCCTTCTTTGCAGCAAAAGTTGGTATCCAATTACTGTCATTTTCTTCAACATTAATGCCAGATTTTTTGAGGCTGGTGTGATCTTGTTATTTTCTAATAACAAGTGAATTATTTTTAAAGTGACATGTAGATAATCAGTTTACTGTGATGACCTTATTCATCATTAGCAGCACTTATCTCATGAAGAGTCACCTTGACTTCTCTAAGACTTCACATGGTATAAGCTAAGTACGTTAAAATGCCTCTTAATTTGGCAGTCATACTGGATTTGGCATTCCTTTCTGGAGCCAAACCAGCAACTGCTTTCCTTACCTGCAAAGTGAGCGAGCAGCTGTGTGGTACTTAGTGGCTGGCTGGGGTTGAACCACAACAGTCCTCAGCTAGGGATCAGACTGATTTGAGATATGTATGTACATAACAATCTCTGAGCAAATGGTTCAGGCTGTCAATGTTAACATACAACATAGGTCAGGAAGACTTCTTGTTATTACACAGTAATAAATTAATACCCGAGTACATCAAATACCCAGCCATATCTCCAAGAGTTATGGAGTTTTGGTGACTTGCATAAATCACTACTTGCTTTTTCTGGTTTCTCTTAAAATTTGTCTTCCACTACAATTCCTCTTCTAGGAAATAAGTGTTTCTGATATCCTCAGAAAAACTAACTGAGCAGCTTTCTCATGTTTTTCTCCCTTTCTTATCAGCATAACACCATGCTGCTTTGGGTTTCTCACAAAATTTCTCAATACTACTCTTCCTGCTTCTTATCTTCTTCCTTAGATTTTCTTTCCAACTGGTGTATGTACATACAAAATAATGTCATAGCTTTGTACCTTTAATTCTAGCCCCTGACCTAAAACAAAACAAATAGAAGGCATGCAATATATTCTGAACTCATCTGTCCTTCTTTCCTAAATCTCTGCTTTACTGTGATGTGACTTTTAGAACTGGATTCCTTCTACTCAACTCCTGTTCTCTTCACCTCCTTAGAAGAAAGCAGTGAATAATTTTTTTTCCTGATAAAAGTCCGTAATTCTTCATCAAGCTTTCCAGCTTTATCCAAAATGTACATGAAAAACAGGTGACCCTTCCTTGTTCTTGTAATTTTTAGTATTCTTGAATGATCAAGTCTTCCTTCCACCTTTTCTTCTCTATAGTCATTTGGTGTAGATAATTATTAGGCCTGACATCAGCTTCAGGTATTTTTACAGTTCAGTGTAGAGCAAAGAAAGATCTTAAATACATCAGCCTTGTGGCATCATATAACACAAGACCGCTTGTCTCATGTTTATCTTACCAAAAAGAATTTGCTTTCTCTGACAAAAATAAAACAAAATTAAAAGATACTTACAATGGTTTAAGTGCAGATTCTCCTCAGGATTTAAATGTTTTAACCTGATCAGGACTAGAACTTTCATCTTCAGCCATGCCTTCAGTATGAGGACACAACTCTACATGAAGTGTGCTGTGTCTTTACCAAGGAAACAAAACCTTGAGTGAAAAGCCATTTTGTCTAGTTCCCAGACTAAAGGAAGAAGAGGCTTGTTTTTCTAGCAATTCATTTTTTTCAAAGATGCTTCACAATGGAAACTATGGTGCACAATTATGTAAATCAGTGCTTTGTAACAAAAAGGTGATTGAATTGGGATTCATGTTCATGAAAAAAATGAACAAATTCATAGATGCACAAAGACACAGACATATGCAATGTATTGGGTTCAAACTTAATTAGAATCAAAGGTTTCTCAGCTTTATTCTAGTGACATTGACTATTTTTAGTACTATATTTAACCCCATATACATTGGAGAAACAGCATGAAAAAAATGCAAAATTGCTTTTAAAAAATCATCTCACTTGTGAATTACATATACTTCTTGTGGAGTGTCCCAAAAGTGTCTACATTAATCCTATAATACAAAAATGTCTAATTAGAACAAATTTGATAAGCAGTCAGTTATCTGCATTAAACATATGTGTCACCATTCTTTGTACAAGTAAACCTATTATTTCTAAATGAAATCAGAGCCATTAGATCAGAAAGGCTTACTGAAAAAGAACTTTCTTCATTACTAAGCAAAATTGGGGATTTCTGTTTCAGAAGGGAGACCACATATCATTTCAAAGTAAATGACAGTAATAGACATAATTAGCACTATAAAGTGCTCAAGAGTCTTGAGGAAATTAGTATGTGTTGAGTTTGAATGGACAAGATTACTTCTTAGGTATTGCAAATATGTATTAAGTATATTAGCGTTTTAAACAGGCTTACAGAGAAATAGATAGCATAAGAAGCAACACTCTGGGAAATTAATCTGAATAGATTGTGAAACTCTTTATGTGATTAGACTGCTTCAAATTTGGTTTCGTCCCTGGATCTTTATGTAGTTGTGAAACATTATTCATCAGTCATGGAAAGATCTGTAAGACAGGGCTCAGTGGCATTGTTGATAAATGGATTTTTATATAGCACTCATTATGTGTGACAGAAAAAGTTTAACAGTCAAAAAATGGGGGCTTTATTCACCACATTTCATTCTTCTTTGTGACTGCTAGATTGTGGGTATCTACATGTCTTAGTTACTTCTATGGACAATAAGGAATAATGCTATCTCATCAAAAGCTGTGTTGGTTCATGGTTAGTGATTCAATAGTTGTCCAGGCAATTTGTAGGAATGTTAACCAGCTTAAGCAGATAAATGATATATTTTTTGTAACTATATTATCTTTTCAGTAATATTCATATAAGGCTTGATAAAGTCAGATGATGAAGCTTGGAATTCAACAAAACCTTACCTGCAATTCTTTTTTAATGAGACACTTATAGAGGGACAAACTAAGGCAATGTAAAGGTGACTAGGAATTTTCCCACATGCTCATTTAAGTTTAACCATTTACATGATTCATGCTGTTCCCTTGGCTCCTGTCACTGGTCACCAGAAAGAAGAGATCAGTGCCTGCCCCTCCTCTTCCTTTTGTGAGGAAGTTGTAGACTGCTGTAAGTTTTCCCCTCAGCCTTCCCTTCTCCAGGCTGAACAAACCAAATGAAGTCAGCCAGTCCTCATATGGCTTCCCCTCTGGATCCTTCACATATCTTCATGACCCTCCTTTGGATACTCTCTAATTGCTTTAAATCCTTCTTACATTGTGGTGCCCAAACCTGCACACAGTATCCAAGGGGAGGCTGTACCAGCACAGAGCAGAGCAGGACAATCCCCTCCCTTGCCCGGCTGGCGATGCTGTGCCTGATGCCCCCCAGGACACACTTGGCCCTCCTGGCTGCCAGGGCACTGCTGAGTCATCTTGCCATCAAGCAAGACCCTTGTTTAGCTAGGATGCTCTCTCTAGGCATTTAGCCTCTTTTCTCACATTTTTTCTCACAGTTTTGCTCAGACTGAAACAACACTTTTTTTACACACAAAAATTTAATTCATTTTCTTCCCTCACATCTATGTTCAATGAAGTTACTGCTTTCATTTATGAGTTCTACTCTATTTTTTTTTTGGATAATCTGAAAAAAACCCCAAAACATTATTGATTTCCCACAGAAGGAAAAAAAATAGCCAAAAATCAAAATAAAATACAAAACACCACCCCAAATAAAAAAAAAAAAAACACACCAATCAAGCAAAGCTGAGTGATTTCAGTGTGTGCTTTGGTGGAAACCATTAAACCCCAAATATCTGATGTTATGTTCCAGTGAGCACGTATGCAGATCAGACTGGAAAAAAAATCTTAACCTTACTGTTCATTCTGTATAACTTTTGTGCTTCTTAAAATTTGAAGAGTTTTTTTCTGCAGTGAGTGAACAGTATGTTTGGAAAAACCCAAGAGTGTCATGCATGTAAATGTCTAGGAACAGGTCTTGATATAATTTTTAAGAGATATATTGGACTATATGAGTGTTTGTTGTGAATATTTACCTCCTCAGATATTTAATCCATGCACCCCAATTTCTTAGTTCTGCCTTATTGAAAATTTAATTCCTGCTTCATTTCTAGGCATTTTAAAACAAAATCTGTTACAACACACTATATTTTCCTGCTACATATTTTTGTGACTGTTTACAGTATTGTGAGCAAGAATATTTGGTGAGAAATAGCCACATGCTTTCACTTCCACACATATTTTGCACATATTGCAAGTATTTCCAGGATGGATTTGCATTATCTCACTTTAAGGGTCTTGGTATAATTGTGCTGCTTAGTTCATTTAGAGGGCCTCCTTATTTAGTTATTTTGTTCATTAATTTTGCATAGCAGAACATAGTAGCAGAATTTATGGCAATTGAGATTAGCTGTCTTGATTTCAATTTAGTTTGCTAGAAAAAAAAATATGCACAAATTACACACAAGCAAATTATGTTTAATGTGTAGTCCCCTAAGATAATAGATATTGGTTTGTTCTTTTCATAGTTCTAAACATACTAAAACCCAGTGCGCTCGCTATTCTATGAATTATGGGCTATTCCCATTCTATAGAATTACCCTGTTTGTTCCTTCTTTAGTTTCAGTAGCAGATGTCTTTTGTCTGGACTTATTTATCAGTAATAACTTAATCAGACTGGACCCATATCTCTTATATTCCTAAGTTTCTTAAAAGCATAGGGCAATGTCATTCCCTAATTATGTGTGTTCTTGACCAGTATAGGAAGTACCTACGAAGCCCTCTGTCACGTGAAAAGGGAGATTTCCTCAACCCTTATTGTCTGATTTGTCTGTCAGCACCCCAGGAAAGCTGAGACCCTTGTGCCTGACCAGTGCCAGCATCCTGTCAGGGGGAACCTTCACTGAGTAGTCCAGCTGGATCGGAGAGCTTTGACTGACTTATTCAGGGACACACCAAGAGCATAAAGGAGACCCCTCAGCAGGTCTTCCCACTTTAGGACCCCTCAGTGGACCTTCCACTTTATTTCAGTATGTTGCCTGCTGCTGGGGACTGTCAGCACCCATGAAGGACTCACACTAACACAATCACATTACTTTTTAATATAAAATCGTAACAGGTTAAGGTTCAAGGATTGATGGTGATAGTATCTGACTGCAAAAATGTAGTCAAAGCAATATACAGACAAGTTCTAATTAAAGTATTTAGTGTGCATAGAGTATGATTCTTACCCAACAGGTGTCTCCACAGGGGAGAAGGCAAGTTCAGCCCATCAACTGATCCCAGCAGCTGTGATGGAGTCTTACCTAACTTCCCCATTCTCAACCTACTTTTGTACTATTTCTTTATGTTAAGTGGAGCTTGAGTGACTCTAGTCATACATATCTTTGTTACTGATGGGTGTACAGTCAATAAAAAGTAGAACACATGCCCAGTGAGGGTTGGTTGCACCTTGGAGGCGGGTACCTTTGGGAAGGAGGTGTGCATTAATATTACAATTAGGTTATAAAAAACCAAGTTCATCTGAGGAGAGCAATTTTGTCCCAGTCACTGGCTCAGCAACAAGGCATCTTCTCCTCTGTCCCCTGATTGACAGGTGTTATGTGGATTCTCTGCAAAGTACCACCGAGTCCCTGCAAGGATTTCAGCAGAGCCTGGCTGCGGTGTCATAAGCAGGTGCTTATGGTTGCAGATTGTGTGTATGGGGAATCATCACGGAATAGGTTTTGAGCATGCCAGCTGCACTCTATCCAGGGAATAGCAACCCCATAATTTCTGTACCATTATAACTTCTGTTAAGGTGTGAATATAACTTCCCAGTTTGCTCTGATTTTATCCAAAGCCATCTTGCCCTAACCTCACCACGTAATATTATAACTGACAGAAAATTGGTTTATTCATTCAAAAGTTAAAACCATTTTCACATATAACTTCAACTCAGTAGAAAGGAACAGTGAAATATTTATATAAAGAAAATCCTTGAGGAGATTTTCCTATAAAATTGTACAAGTTTTGGTTTGCATTTTTCATCAGAGCGAGGATGGGGATGAAGCATTTCTGAACTGAATTTATGAAACAAATGAACTGACCAAATCTTTTTCTGTTGATATGCCCTCAAAATATAAAAGATTTCCCCTTACAATAAGTATAGCTTGGGCACCAATGTTGCAATTCTCACATTTGGAGTATTTAAAGTGGAATATCACATTCCCTAAGCTAACAGCAAGAATTCAGACCACTATAGTCCCAAGGCTGAGGACATGCATTCTCTTCTGGGACTGTTTGTGCCAGTTAAGAGGTTCTTGCCCCTCTGTCCCAAGCTACTAGTTACTGTCTTTCACTGTTACTTCTCCCTAATGTATTCTAAAAACTGTTTCGCCAAAACCCATCTCAGTCTAACTGAGATGCTAAGGAAGAACTAACTACGGTTTAAGTTTAAGTAGGTAATTTTGCCTGGAGATTAGGAATCATTTGTCTGCTCCCTGAGTGCATGATTTGCGCTTTATACTAGGAAGTCACATATCATTTCCACTTACTAGCTTAAAGAGCAAATCATCATCCTCAAGATCATTCTCTTTTCACTATATGGCTATTTTGACTCCTTTACCTACTGTGTACTCCAGTTTTGCTCACTGGAATTTTCAGCAGAACTTCACACTTCAGTGCCAGTTTAAAAAAAAAATCGAATTAAATTGGTCCCCAGTCTGATCACTGAGAAACTTTGATACTGACAGCACAGTAATGGTGCTACGTTTTGTTTTTCCCCCTATTTATTTGCATTTTCTCTGCCAGAGTTGTAATTTTGCATGCCAATATACTTACTGGAAGAGCCACACAGCTACAGTGCTTTCCCAGCCTCAACATATGCTTGGTTTTTATTATTGAATACTACATTTGTTTTGCTATTGTTATTCTAATGAATAAATTAGCCTGTTAATACACCAGTTGGCATTTATTTACATTTCATACAAAGTTCTTATTACAGATCATCTTTTGCAATTAAACTAAGGTCAAAGGCACAACTACTGCACAGTTGCTAACACAACAGCAATACCTAAGTCCAAGCCCTCAGAGAATCCTCTGAGTACCTAGGCTCTTGCTCCTAATTCAATCTTTAGCCAACAATTGAAACTCTAGGATTAGAAAATGAATTTCAGAGCGATTACATTTGAGAAACTGTTATAATAAAGACACTGGTGAATAGAAATCTCAGAAGTGTCAGTGAGTTTTGGTCTTTCCACAATTTGACTCAAATGTATTAAATAATAATCTCTGCATATTGAGAGATGAACAATTGGAATAACACTCTTCTAAAATACAGTTATGTTATAAATGAGCAGTCTTTAGAAACTCCATGACTATGGCAATTTTTGGTGAACTAACATAAATGTATTAAAGCTTTACTGTTAATTTAAAAATTCTGTTTCTATTCAATGCTGATTAAAGAAGACTAAGAAGTTTACGTAACTTCAGTGGCTACTATTAAGACATCATCACTAGAAGAACCAAAATTTATCAGCAGACACTACTAGAATCTAGAAACAGCCATGAGCCAACAATCCTGCTGCGTGGTTACTTCATAAGGAGTAGCTATGCAATACCTGAAAACATATTCTTATTTTAGACTAATGTAGGTGTGCAGCAGTTAATCTGACAGAATCATTTGTTTAGGAACATTTTTACCATTAGAAGATTTTTTTTCTAAGGGTTTTGAGTCTCTGTGTGTTTGAATATAATACTTAAGAGCCAAATAAAATATTCTGTGTTTGAACACTGGTCTGGCTTAATTTTATTTTCACAGGACTGACTAGGAATAGACTTCTTCACTGGCACTGTAAAAATATTACTCTTTAGGTGTTGCTCTAGCAATGACCATCCTTCAAAATTATGAAAGAGAAATAGAGATATAATGCACAAAAAGTGTTTTTTCCTATACAGTAAGATTTTTGACTTATCTAAATAAAGCAGCTTTCAAGATATCAGTATTGCTGAAGTAACTGAAGGGATACTTTGGAAAACCCCCTGTCAGTCTTCTCTCAAGCCTCACTGCTCAATGTCCTTTGAATTGCCACTCTGTGGCTGCCTAACTTCAAACCAGCATAGGCCAAATATATCTCTCTATTTCCAATCCAATGCCAGCATCCATACATTTACTTGGGACCTTGCTAATCCAGTGGTCCTGCAAGTGAGAATTCCCTAGAATTCTGTTTCTTTCCATTTTATTTTATTAATAGACTCCAAAGAAGCAGATGGCATAACTAGACTGCCTCATTTTACACAGCTCTTTATTCTTTATTCAAAAAGTTAAATTAAATGTCCAGAATGCACTATAGATAATGTTTAACATATTATTCTATACTGTAAGAGGAAATACACAGGTTTTTCAAGCAATCAATAATTTGAACTCCCATATCCTCTCTTGATGATGCAACTCGCAGGATACTACATGAAATAAACTACTTCACCTTCATCTTTCCTGAGGTCCAGTCCAGCATGGCAGTTCTAAGTACCTAGAATTGTTGTGGTTTGACACTGGCCCAATGCCAGGCCCTCTGCAGAGCCTTGCTACCCTGCAGCAGATCAACACCCAAGCTGCTGTCATGCAAAACTGACTGAGGGTGCCCTTTATCCTCTCGTCCAGATAGTCAGTGAAGATATTTAATAGGACTGGCCCCCACACTGTGCTCTGGGGAACACCACTAGTGACTGGTTCCCATCTGGATGTAACTCCATTCACCACCACTTTCTGGCCTGAACACCCAGTCAATTTTTAACCCAGCTACAAGTGCATCTATCCAAGCCATGGGAAGCTAATTTCAGGAGAGTGCTGTAGGGTGCATGAAACAAACTTCAATAGGACATTCGTAATCCATCTTCCTGTCCAATGCAGGATCAACACAACTATATTTTTTTCTAAGATGTTATGTGAAGTCTGCCATTCTAATAAATCAAACCCGCAAATGAGAGGGACTCAACTGTGGATCATAACACACTAAAGAAAATAGTGGCACAGCACAAAGTAGAAAAAGTCAGTGTCACAACACTAGTAAAGTTGCCAGTTGAATCTCTACCCAGGGATTCTAGTAGACTACTGATGTGTTAATGACATTATAGAGACAACTTTCATGATTTTGAAGCCTAAATAAATTACAAGTTGTACTTAAATGCTAAAGAAATGCCCTGTTTGCTTCTGTCGACTAATGTTGCTTTAGACATGCAGCTTTCAGGTTGCAGACAAGCTTTATGAAAAGTTTTAACTACAGATCTATGCTTTAGTTCAGATATCTGGGAAGCTGCAGTGGATAGAACTGATTCAGCCTGTGCAAAACCTACTTCCTAGCCGTCCTGATATCACTTTGTCAATGGGTTCAAGTGATGAAATTAAGAAAATGATCCAAACTTTGTTAAAAGTCATTGCATGTGTCTAAAACTGGAGTAAAAACATTTACACTTTTGAACAACAACAGTTGATAACTACTGCTGTACAACCTGACTGTTAAGCATTGTGAATGCTTAAGCAGTCATGGAGATGACCTGAAACACACAGGTTAACTTTACCAACAAAAAGCTTAAAATCTTTGCCTGTCTGGTATGGGTGACTCCAGAATTAAAAGACAAATAGACAAATATTTTGAGGACCTGCATATTACATTGATATGCTTATTACCAGTGTTTGAAGACTAGCATCTCTTGTAGTAGTTTTAGTCATAAATCTTGAAGCACACAGAACTAAATTCATCTCTGAGTTCAGTGTCAGCAACTCTATTGGAATTACAGGAGAGAAATGTACTTGCTAGATATATTTGGCACATAATCATTAATGTTCAGAGCTATATAGAGTACAAGTGCTTACTTTTTTACCAAGAACGGTTATTCCTCTCAAAACTTATGTAAATAGACCAATTTAATAGCAAATTGCACTTTTCTTTCATGAAACATATCAAAGCTTTATTTAGAAAAACTGTTGAAGTAAATCTAAATTGCCTAACCTGAAACTGTGATACAGCTGATAGCTTTCTTTCAATTTTATTCAGCCTTTTATTTTCCCATGAATATATTCACTAAAGATAAACCATTATATATTCAAGCTCATGATTTTATGAAAAGACTTTTTCACTGAAGACATTATTTCTCCATTGAAATCAGTTATTACCTGTGCTCAGACTGGTATTATTGAATCTTCTCTTTGCTTTTAGGAAGGTTTCATCCTGTTAATTAAATCATTAATACTCAGTTATCTAAATTTCAGTTGACATATTTACATTTTAAAGAAATGGCATCACCTTTTTTTTCTTGACCTTATGCTAAAAAAAGGAAAATGCCATATGTAATTTTTTTAATTGCTACTGATTACGTTAAGCAGGACTTTTTAATTTAAAAAATAACCCCAAACCAACAAACCAAACCCTAAGGTGCCAGCTGACAAATTACAGGTAATTAATAAAGGTCAGTTTCTGGGTATTAGTCTTTTTTAGTTACACAATGTGACTGCAAATTCTAAAATTGTTATACTTGCCAGGAAATACTAAACTAACAGGTAAAAATGTCCATCACCATATATATTGTAAAAAAGTAAGATCAAAAGGTTGGGAAAAGAAAAATATAGACATAGAAGTCATATGTCGACGCTAAAAGTATTTATGACCCGAATTTCTTCTAAATCTAAAGCCAGGGATCATATATCCAGGTGCAACAATCAAGAGGCTTTCCTTTTAATAGAAACAACGAATACCACAATTAGCTTTAAAAGGAATCATCTTCTACTTTTATATATTTCTCTTTAAATCCAGGAATAGGGTAAAATGTAGATTTTTGTAGATCATAACACTTTCTTACTACCAGGTAAATGCTTATAAATGCATCCTGTAATTTTGAGTGAATTTCAAGCTCTTAGTTCCACTTCACTGAGTATATGGTTGAACCAATAGAAGGAAGAGCAATCTGGTCAGAGACACAGACTTGTCAATATACAAAACACAGGATTTAAGGTTATTAATTTAAATTTTAAAAGCCTATTAACTTCAATCAAATTCATATTCTAGGATTTTCATATGTATAAAGTAGCATTACTGTTATTGTTTAAGGAAACAATTAAACATTCAAATAAAAACATTTATCCACTATTCAAAGTATTTTGTATCAATTTATAAAATAATTTCATCATCAACATTTAACAGACAGCCAACTTGATCCAGAGCCATCTTATTATTTAAGACAGACTGAAAGAATATATTGAATTTTCAATGAACTTTAAAGAAATATCATTGGGTTATACACCAATGTGTAAATTGAAAATGTAGCTGCTTAAGTGCTGATCTCTTCAAAATGGACCTAGATTTCAAAACAAGTTTAACTTTTGCCACTGAACTGTGAAAAATGTAAGTGAACAACATTCACTGAGATTTAATTTTTTAATTTCTTTACGTAGGTAACAATAAGCTCAATAGATACTTATGCACATTCTCACCTTTTAAATTTGCATACACATGAGTTTAACTATTACTCAATAGGGGAAAAGTTCTAATATTATTGCTGAAAGAATAAAAAAAACTTTTGCATAAACATATTGAATAGACAAGGGAATATGCCATAATTAATCACACAGTTTTACTTTCCTATGGCAATAGTTGTCCCTGTATGCTACTTATCTTTTAAGCTCTCCAATTAACAGCAACAGTATTCAGGATATGGTGTTTTGGTCAGAGGTTAAAAATGCAAAATAATTCATTGGATCTTTGATCTGTTTCTAAGCACTTGTTCTAAGTTTATTGTGCCCTTGAGGTTGAGCCGTAGTAGAGCACACCCAGCAAATATTCTCAAATCCGTTTCATCTTCCTGGGCTATTTTGTGAGTAAAAACCAGAACAGATGTTAGAGGGGTTTATGTTTTCTCCCATGTTCCTCATGACATTGTTTTCCCTTTGCTGACAAAACATTTAAAAATTGGAAAGTGTATTGTTTTGGAAAACAGGGATTGTCATTAACCTTTTAATTTCCCATGATGGAATGCGTGATGCATAAACACTATGACATTTACATGTCCTGATGTTTCAGTCCTGTCTTTTCACACATCTCCTTCTACAGTTTCTGTCATGTCAGACAAGAGCCCCAGGTAGATGTCACTCGTAAAATTACTCTTCTGTTCAGACACACAGATTCTATTTCATTAAACCAGCTGTATCTGACACAAACTTCTTCCCCCTCTTCTCATCTGATACATTACTTCTCCCTCCTGCTAGAATCATAGACTATGAACGGATATGTGAAGGAACAAAAGAACTTGACCAGGTACATCAAGTAAGATAATAATATTTAGTTTAAAAAAAGGACTTGATTACTCAGTTTTGGGACCTATTCTAGGATTTTTACGATTTTTCTGTCTGTCCTTTCTGTCTTTCCGTCTCTATTCTTCTATCAAATTCAGTTCTGTAATGAGTGCCAGCTAAATTCAATGGAACCTGGAAAAACTCAACTCTTTATTTCTGACAATCAACCTTACAGGTCAAACATTAGAAGTTCCAGTATGTTTATTTTGATTGTTTTTGAAGATAGAAGGGGTTACACTGATCTCTAGAATCTTAAACTTCATTCAAAATCAAGTTACTTATACAATTTCTTTCTAATCCTTACAACCTTCAGCATATTTTTTGATACATCTACTGCATTTTTCATGGAAACAAAGCGCTTACATCTAAATGAATATCGGTATTAGTTTTTTTAACCTTCTTCATTATCTTAGCTATTATGACTGGAAAAAACCCAATAAACAGAAGTAAGTTCTGCAGAAAAAAATACAGACTGAAAGTGAGTATTTTGTTTCTCCCTATGAACATGCATGGTTCTAAGTAGCTATATACCCATACATCTATTCGTCTCATCCTCAGAGATAACTGTGCTCCCTCTTCACCCTCTGTGCATGTGCTCTTAGTCTTTCCCATACACATTTTTTTCCATTTACTATTCTTCAGTGCAGATATCCTTTGCCTACCAGCCACTTCCCAGGGAACACACCTCTTCCACTGACATTGTCCCTCATAAAAAAATACACAGGCGATATTTTTATGTGAACAGATGGGTAACATCTCAGATATATGCTATTCTATGTTGTTCTTTACCATATAGGATTACGTAATACAATAAATATTATTAATCTGAGCAACTTAAAATTATAAAAACCTTTGTTAACTGCTTTTAACAGCTAGGCAGACAGGTATTAACTGTTCTCTATGAAAAGTAGTTTCAGTGCAAACACGGCCCTTATCAATGAGGTCCACATTTTTCCAGACTTTTCTTTGCTCCTTTTTATGCGCCTTTGTACATTGGAAAGTGGTAACACATGAATTGCTACATCTTTAGGAAGCAATCAGCACCGCATTCATCAAGGTAGAAACCAGAATATTCATAACCTGAGCATGCTTCTTTATTTCTTATAATCTCCAGAGTAGTCTCCCTGAATTAACACAGAAACTGAAGAAGATATGGCAAAAGTTTAGCAAAAGTATAGCAAAAAGTATCTCTGTAAGAGTTAATCCCTATTTTTCCTAGGTGACATCTGTTTAACAAGTCTCCTTGTTTTGTGGAGGGGGTTTGCATTAATTCCAAATGTAAGGTTCCAATCCAGTTTCAGAAAAGAAAGAATGTACCGTAGCATCTACTATTTACAGCAATGTATGTATGTATGTGTATCTAGTAAGTATTTAGAATGTATATGGTTCCCTTACAGCTAGCAAATATACACACTGTTTGGATCTGATTTTCAGAAATGTCACAATGTATTTCAACACTTTCATTAAGCAATTTTTTTGCTATTCTATTTGGCATTTGTAGCAAAAGAAACAACAAACTTGGGGATCTTCGGTTCTTTTGGGTTTTGTTCGTACTTTTAGCACTGCAAAATTCACTGGGGAATCAGATTATACTTCTATTTATTTCAGACACCATACTAATTTTCTAGAAGGCTTGATAGAAAACTAAAATTCATTCAGAAAGTCTTATGCCATATGGTTAAAAATTCAGTAAAGTTCCTAATAAATGCCCTTCTTAAACCTCTCTTCATTATCAGCATATTCTTATACCTTTCTTCTTTTTCCCATAGTGTAAGGAGGTAGTTGCTTAGTCTGTTTTTATGTAAACATATATGCCTGCATATGCGTAAGTCAGTAGGCAGTTTTCAGAATAAAAATACCATTAAGACCCACTTGTATTGCAGTGATATTTAAAAATTTTTTGTCTAAAAGTCATACTGTGTTGTTAAAATCTACACTGACTTGTATTTCGTAACTGTTTTAGCACATCAGATTTTCATGGCAAATTGTTGAGACTCAATGCCCTTCATATCCTGCCAAAAACTAAAAATTAATCACCTCACTGGTGTGTTATGAAATTCTCTCAAAATAAGACAACCTTTACTCTGAACAGAGTTTCTTTACTGGTGAATAATAGTTATATTTTTAAGCTTTTAACACTGCAAAATTCTCGTAACCTTCCAAACAATTTTTTCTTTTGTACTCTGGCAAAGAGACTCATTCACCCCCACGTGCCTCATCCAATAGCCTAACCTGCTGCCATTCTGATCCAAAAATCTTCACACTGTGAGGGTTAATCCCCTCCTCAGTAGTTCAACCTCTCCTGCAGGCAGTAGCACCCTCTGTGGAGAGGTAAAAAGACTCTGCCTCCTTTCCCACTGCCCTGGGACTCTTGGCACACTGAGTTCACACGGATGGTGTGATGCAGACAAACTCAGTGACAGGCTTCCCGTTGCTTTCTGCTTTGCTCTTCCTCCTTTCCTCATACATAGAAATAACAGCTTTGATGAACTGTGCTGAAGTACCCGATGACTGGGGAAGTGTTCCCACAGACAGACAACAATGTAGCTGTATGCAGACCTGACGCCTTGTACCCTACAGTGGCATAAATTTGTGAACAGAGTTGAGACTGTATACTGTGCACAAATTCAGGCTTGCCTCCCCAGCTGCTGTCATCACCATACAACGTTTAACCTTTCGAGGAGCTCTGGAAACATTCACATACATTTACTCTAGTGTTTTTTTTGCCTAATACAGTAATCAACTCTTTTGCTACCAAATCAGCACAACTCAGTTTTACCAAACTAATTCATATGTGTTTGAAATCTGAGTATTCCAAAATACAAAGTGGAGATTTGAGTATTTATGAGTCTATTCACGATCATAGTGACATCTTGCCATTTTTTCTTTGACAAAGTAACTGACAGAGGCCAGCTTCAGTTAGTCAAAGCACCGCTTTTCTGTCTTGTTTTTACTGGCAGCAGTTGCTTGTCAAGACAAACAAATTCATGATCTGTAACTCTTCCTACTGTTAACATTTCAACAGCAGTAGAACTTTTCCACTTAGGGTATTTTCTTACTGTTGTTACTTGTCTGGGTTCAAGATTTGCTTAGAATTGTGATGGAGATTTCATTGATTTGGTATCTGAGTTTAAATAAAGTAGTGTGACTCTGAATAGCATAGCAGTCCTAGCTCACTCATGCAAGAAATACTTAAAAATGCAATTCCTTTGTAGGCAGAGCTGGAATTTCTTTCAGTACATACTGTGCACGTGCATTCAATTACAAGATAACCTTCACATCAAAGAGTTTTAAAACCTTCAGAAAGCCTAAATATAAACAGTATGGTGTGCTGTTGTAGAACTATTTGTTAAAAACAAAATCCTTAACAATTTTAGAAAATTAAGGAGAAAACTCTTTGAGCCCCCATTTTCCCCCCAAAACATCCTTGTTTCAAAAATTGATTCTCCTAGTTATGCATGAAGAGAATACAGCTGTATTTTCAAAGATGTTCCAGGAGTGTGCTGTCAATAAAATTACAAAAAAGCTTTTTAAGAATTCACACTTAAAATTCCCACACATCTCCTTGAAAAGGAGTCCTTTGAAGAACCCTCCCTGTTCATAAGGTAGAAAGAAAAAGGACATGTTTGCACATTATTCTTAAGTATATGAGCAGGGATAGGACAGCTGTGGGGATGAGCTTCCCTACACCATGGCTCTGGTCCCCTCCACCCCACCCAGCTGTTCGGGAAGCACCATGGAGGCCAGGTACATGCCCAGATCAGATGTATAAGGGGCTTGCCCTATTCACCATGACCACCAGGAGATCTGGTCAGCATTGCTTCAGGAGCTGGCTTCTTAGTAGCTGGGGCTACTAGCCTCAGTTGTCCGTAGGTGTCCAGTTTCCAACTGCTGCAGACTTCTAGCAGCAGGAGAATCTAACAGGTGAGTTTAGGGTATGGGAAGCTTATGTTCTGACAGTGCTTTCTGGGTTCTGACTTAAAATATTATTTCCTGAAATAATTGGCCTGGAAATCTTGAGTACACAATAAAAAAACTACAAATATTTTATGAAGGTGAAAAGGCCACAGTCTGTATGAATCAGGCTAAGGCCGAGGGTAGTGAGAATGCACAGCACTCATGCCTCTTAGTCACATGCACTGAGCTGAGCAATATTAAAAATGTTCTATAGCCTTTTTAGCTTCTCCCTGCCCCATAAATTTGTGTCCAGTAACAATGGAAATACTGAGTACTCAGGAGCTGCCAAACAACAAAATCTAACATATTTGGAATTACTACTAAGAGAATTAGAGTAAGAAACTCTGACTAGAATGAATCATTATGTTTCACTACTAACAAATACAGGCATCAAAAAAGCAGCAAAACTTTGCCTCCACTTCATCACACCTGGCTGCTTCACACCTTTCTCCAAGTCTGGCTTCAGCATTTTGAATCTGAGTACAGTTCAATACTATTTGCAATAAAGATTGTGTTTCCAACTTTCAACATTTTTCTAACACTTCTAAAGTCTTTTTTAACATTCTTGTTTATCTGCATACTGACTATGAATTATTGTAGAGAAAGATTAATTGTGTGACACTTTAGGCTGATAGTTACTGAATACACTATTTTCCTAGGCTAAGCAGAGAAAAATAACTATTAAAGTTCTGTAGGAGTCAGCTGTCTTATAATTCTGGAAATTAGGAATTTGGCTCTGCTAACTGGATGTGGATTAGGGCACAGAGCCCAAATACAGAATAGCTGTTGCTTCTATCACAAGATATGCACCTATGATAGCATCTCCAGGAATGCTACCCCACCCATCTGAAGATACGGTTCTACTGAAATGAGATTAATTTCCATAGAAAATCTTTCATATCTCTACTGTTTATATAAATGTGTGCTTACAAGACTGGCTAGAAATGTATGCTTGATTCCTAGATTTAGTGCACCTCAGCTAAACACAGTTGTCTCTAGGACTAAGCAATATTTAGCTCAGTGGGTTAGCAAATGGTGCTCGTAACACCAAGGTGGAGGGTTTGATCCCCATATGGCCCATTCACTTCACAGTTGGGCTTGATGATACCAACTCAGAATATTCCCTGATTCTGTAACTAAGAAGAAATTAAATGCTGGCACAGTTAACAGGCAAAATCTTATGGCGTGAAAATTATTTAACATGAGTTTGCTAGAGATTTCATATGTCTGTGGGCTTTCACAAAGAGAGATTGAAGGCTTTATTTTGTTAAACAGCTAATGCCTAAAAAAATAATCTGACAAACTAACTTAGACCTCATATTTGCAGAAATGAATGAATTTGTTACAAATACAATGATCAGAAAACAAACCTGCAGATATGAATGTAAAATGAGTAAAGAACATAGACAAACCAAAAAGTCCCAGAAAAACGCTAGTGAACACTGGAATATCACCTGATAAAAACAGGGTTATTGAGCCTGACATTAAATGTAGAAGGCAAACAAATGTACTCAAAGATAAAGAAGGAGTTAGAGAAGCATGTACTGCTTAGCAATATACTGGCTCTTGAAACTAACTGCACACAGTGTGAGACTGGAAGACCAAATGATAGCAAAATTAACATAGAATACAACCAATATTTCCATCTGTGAGCAGTATCTTGTAATTGTGAGAGCCACTTTTAAAAGAGCTATTTGAGTGGGAACAGTCAAATAAGGCTACTACTGGCTCCATAAGTGAATTAAACTAATTTTTACTCTTCCACCAAAAAAGGAGAATATCAGCTGCAAATTTTTTTAAAAAATCTTTGGCTGCATTTAATTTTTTTTTTGACTATTACAAGATAGATGATCCACCTCCTTTCAATTGCTACCCAAATTTTAGTCCCACAGGCTGTTGAAAGATAATGGAAGAAATCAATGTCTCAACTGTATTTGGAATCATGCATTTTTAAATATATTCTTATCCAATTAAGATAGGGAAAATTTATCTTAATTCCTACATATTAATTCTAATGAAGAAACTGACACAGCTTAACAGCAAGACTTAGATGTGGCATAAAGTTTTATTTCTCCCTCTGTTCAAATGGTTTATGTCCAGTATTACTAAGGGAACCTTAGACAATTGAAATGTAAAGCAATATTGTATCCTTTTCCTTTAATTCTAGACATGAGTAAATATAAAAGATTTAAGACACTCTTAGAAAAGAAAATCTCAAGAATATGAATTTATACATAAATATTAAATCAAGATATTCATTTGTACATGCTTTAGTATAGGCTGTAAAGCTCCAGTGCTCCAGAAAGCTCGATATACTTCTCACATTCAGCTACCATTTGGGAATATTTCTTAAAATGAAGACTTCTGAGATACAGCTTTTAGAGGGAATATAAATGTCGATAAAGGAATGCTCTGGGAGAACAGACTGACCTTGACGTAGAGCACTGCCTACTTAAACACAGATATTTTCTTTCCCTGCTGGCTGTTCAGATGAGGTTGCCAGACCTCATCTTGTAGTTGCAATCTTGCAGTGCCTTTGAAGAACAACTTAGTTCAGATTTATTTTGTTTGGAGAGAAAAATTAATGTGAAGGCTTTCTCCTGCCATTTTATGCTCTGCTAGAATTTAAAGAGTAAGACTAATAGTTAGACAGTACCAGTGGCATGAAATTTAATGCTATGAGCTCAGAAACACACACAAGAGTAGAGTGGAGTCACAAAATTCAAATATGCTTTCTTATCTTATTTCTATTTACTTAATATCCCACTTATACTCAAAATTATGCAGTATAGTAATAATACTTGTAATACACCCTCCAAATTTTTCTTTGTCCTGCTTTCCAGGCAAACATAGATTTCCTTGTATCTCTTTCAACACATTTTAAAAATTATAAAAGGTGTTTTATGTAGTCCAGTTGAGAAACTTCTAGAGAATATCAAAGAATAATAGACATTAAGAAAAAAAATTTAAGATTACATATGACACATATTCACCCCTTGAATTATGTGTTTCAATATCTATAATAACATCAAGACATAGATAGTTTGCCCAATTAACTAATTAACAAAAAAAGCTTTCACTACTGAAAGTCAGAATTATGTGATTATTTATAAACACTTTTAAATTCTCACCATTTTTTCCATACTGGTAGTGAATAATTTACATTTTAGAAGCACAAGCATTATACAACTGTCCCACAGAAAATAAGTCAGAAGTAATATGCACATAGAAAGATCAAACCTGAGCCTTCAGATGTTTCACAGAATATTTTTCCTTGAAACTGAGGTGCTTTTAAAGTTCAGAGTTTCATGAAAGGCAATCTTTGGCTAAAATCAATGTACTAGCAAGATAAAAGGTTCAACAATATGACTGCAGTGATCAAAGCTTTTCAAAAGAATAATCCACTCTTTTAAAACCACATCCCAGGCAAGAAGTCCTTGTTGACTTGTACCAAAGGTAGAAAGGCTGAAACTCTGTAAATCCACAAGAAATACAGCACTTACATTTTTCACTGAGTGCTTTAGAAGTGACAATGACTTGACAAAAAGTAAATTATTTTATATACACTGCAAAAATCCCAGGCAATAATAAGTACAGCTAGTAGTAAAAATAACCTAAGAAAACAGGGCTGTTGCAAAGTCCTGTGCATAAATTCCACAGCCTTCTGCTGTCATAGAAAAAATTTCAAGTAAGTAGGTTGATATGCTCACTTGTGAGAAAGAAACATTTGCCCCTTTCTTGAGTAGCAAAAACACAAAGTTGACATGCAACTGCAGGAAAAGTAGGAGGGTGAAAAACCTCATTTAAACTCATATGCCATAAAGAGTAGAAAAGAAGGCAGAGGATGACTGGTTAAGTGTTACAATTTTTGTGTGAATATCTTTACTACCATTGTGTTTGCCTTCCAGGTCAGTAGCAACTCAAGACTTCATCATCTGATAAATTCTTCTGGGAGCCACATGAGATAATGCGGTAGCATCAATCCCTTTCTTTGTGGACAGGTATCTGTAGCTAAGAAAGCTCATCAGAATTAACATTAATTAACCTATTTGTCACCAGGCTCAGTTATGAGAAGAAAAATTAAATGATACAATTAAAAAAAAAAAGGAAACACTGATTCCTATAACTGGTTTCCAAGCAAAAGGATCAAGGCATATTTGAATAGAAATGTTGGAAAACTTTGCAACTTCTAATTAAGACATCTAATGATTTAGAGAGCTAAATTATTTTTACATTCAGAGATCTATTTTTCAGAGTCTAAAGTGGAACTCCTTGAATGCTGCAACTGGTTCCACTGGAGGTCTCCTCCAGTGTAGGGGGGTTGGAAATGTCCCAGCTTTCTCCTGTTACTGACTGAAGGGGCAGGCTGGCTGTGTTCTTCAGGGGCTAATTCTTCAGGGGTTAGTAAATCAAAGCTTTTCATAGCTGATGAAAAAAAGTGTGAGGAAGAGGAAGGGGATATCATCCTTAAACTGCAAAACAAAAGTTTTGTAGCTACCAACTTGGTGAAGTCATGGGAACTGCTTAATCAAAACAAGATTAGCTAATGGTTGTGTATCTTGGACAGACCAAACAGCTACCTCTAGAAGAAGGACTTCAAAAACATCATTACAGAATGGATTACATTCACATCTCCTTAGTGAACAAAACGAAAAGCAGACAGACTATACTAGGAAATATTGCCTGATGATTTGGTCTAAAGAACACCTCGACTCTGCTGAAAGCTCCCAACCAGTCAAGCAGCGTCAGGAACTGCAAGAGAAGTCAGAAGCCAGGAAGCATTCTGTACCGCAAGGTAAGGCCAAGTCTTAGGAAAGTCCACAGATATTATTTGACCTCACTGATACATTAACTGCTTGTGATGTCATTAATACATATATTTAAACACTGGCCATATTGTATGATGGCTAGAGAAATCATACAACTTTCCTGCAGCATGCCATTTTAATATTAATCCCTGTTAAAGGCTCGGGGTTTAGATCAAAGTTCTGATTCATTTCAAGAGCACTGACATCAAACATTCCTAGATTTGCTTACTGCTTCTCCAGGGCCTATTAGTACCAGACAAGAATGTGATGAATGTGAGAATAGTTCCTCCAACCAGCTTACAAATTCAGTCAAGACTTCTCAATGATTTTAAAAAGAAAAAAAATCCCAGACCACTGATTTTAAAGTATATTGCCATTGCTTGTTCAAGGAGAATGAATGACAGATATCTGAGAGCAATACCATTCTCCTTTTGTTGTTTTCCTTTTCATTTTTCCCTAGAAACTTGATAATACATAACCTTGAGACCAAACAAGGGGCATTTGCAGTACTAGCCACGGGTTATTTGTAGGAAATAGCAAAATTGTACACTGAAATGCATTCACAGAAATCTGAGATTATATTTATGCACCCCTCAATGAAAAAGAAACACCCAACAGCGATTAAAGAATTCAATATTTTTATCAAGGTTAGAAAAGGACGTAATTAGAACCTTTTAAAGATCTGTTCATAGAGTGTTATCTGTGCAAGACAAAGTCTTTTTTCAAATGAACTTCACCAGCAAGGCCTGTGCTCCTTTCAGTTTACTAAGACAGAAACTGCTCACAGTTATTAGTACTCATTCATTTTCTGCTCTACATTTGTATCTTGCATACTTTAAATATATTAAGAAGGATTGAAAATGTACAGATTTAATAATGTGATCAGTGAATGAATCAATTGATTTTGTATCTCTGAACTCTCTTATGAAGGTAGAGGCTTACACAGGACGTTATAGAACAAGTGGCTAACTTATTTTAGAAACTGATCAACAACCAGTGCACTGCTCAGTCATCACTCTGAGGGCATTTGTTCCAGCATCTCCTATCTCCACAAAGAACATTCCAACTTTCTTCAACTTCTGCTACAGCTTCAGCATATGGCAAAGAATTATTCAACAAGCCAAATGAAGTGAGAATCTCTGTATATATCAGAGGTTACAACATGCTCTCAACTAGAAAGTCTGGCAGTCTGGATGCTAAGAGAAAGCAAAAGGACACTCCCTGACTTTTGCAGTAAAGCAGCCATAAGGACATTTCAGATCAAGAAAATGAACTCATGGGATGAGGCAGTCGATAGAATAAAAGGTCTAGCCATCACTACAGGCTCACTTGAGCTTATTATCTTTAGAACACGAAGTTGGAAAGAATATCAACCGTGCAATGGTATTCCCTAAATAAGAATTCACTTAGAATTTCCTGTTTTATTTGGGAAGAAAGATGTGGAAGAAATAAAGTTTCCTTTGCCACTCCTGTTCATTTCTGCTTACCCAGATTCCAGTCAAGGTACTCTGGTTTATTCCAGCTTTCAGTGTGTAGCAACAGGAAAAAAAACCCAAAACAGTCTAAGAAATAATGAAGGCAAGTTAACTACTAAAAAATGTCTCATAAAGACAGAGTATAGTTGAGTTTAACGGATGAATAGTGAAGAAAAGCTCACAAAATCCAAGTATGTTTGAAACTTAGGAAATTTATACACAATTGATACTATTCCAAGACTTAGTTTTTCATTAATAAGTAGAAATTGAAAACATTAGGATGCACTGTTTTGAACCAGAGAGGCATATATATGATTTTTAATTTTTTTTTTTTTTATTTTAGGTTTTTTTAGACTTTGAAAGACATCCTTTTAAACCATATCCTCTAACAACAGATTTTTGTTGCAGCCATTCTTTCTTTCTTTCTCCTTGGGATGAACTACTTTACTGTTTCTTTCTTCTCTCACAACACATTGAGGAGGCCTAATTTTTTCAGCCTACTGGGGTTTTCAATAATCCCCCTGTGAGACTATCAAAAAGCCCACAATCCTGCCCTGTGAAGGTTGTATGTGAATTTATTCTTAAGAAGCACTTATCATATATTTCTCCTACCCCAAAAATAAAGGCTGCAAAATTCTGTTTTGATTAGGTAAGAGCTTATTGTATTTTACTGTATTTTTACCTGGAGGTTTTGTTACTTTCATGTAGTTTCTTCATATCTCAAAGAAAGCTGTCTGTTGCTACCAGCTCATAATTAATAAATTTACTCCTATGCTGAAAAATGTAAAGGGCTTCTATGACTTCAATTATATTACACTGCATATTTTTCAGCTCTGAAAAATATAAAGTATTCAATTTATGGAGTCTCACTTTTGAAAAGACTCCACTATGATGTGTTATTCATTTCTAATCCCCATCTGAAAATGCAGACTTGAACAGGGTTTGGCTGCGATGTTTTTAAAATATAAATTATTAGCATTGGTTATGCTGAAGTATGAATCTTCATGTCTATGAAGTTTTGTATGTTTGAGGAATTCATCTCAAGATTTCTTTCTACGTAGTTTTATTGTGTCTTTTCATCTCTGCCTCATACATATTTAGTGTTCCTAGAACAAGTCCAATGTTAAGCACTTTGGTCTTGGAGAATAAAGACTGTGGTTTAAATGTTGTTTTCCTTTCACTCATCAAGTTACATCCTATTTTCCTTCTTATGGGTTTTGCTAAAACTCCCCATCAAAACTTAAATCTTATGCTACCAAATGGAAAAAGGAAAGTTCAGTAAACACTGTTTAAATAAAGAATTTTTTTTTAAATCATTTTAGTTCTGAAAAAAAAGTAAAAAACCCATCATGTTCAACAAAGCCCAGTCCAATACATATCTTTTAAACTTTTCATATGGGCATCAGTGGAAAAAATAGCAAGCTGTGGAAATTTTCAGGTAATATACAGTTAATTCATTCAGCATGTAATGCTTTTATACACATAGATTATTTGGATCCATGATTCAGCATTTCTGATATTATAAATCTGTATCAAACTGATAGTTGTTTTCTGTTTTGTAAACACTTTTTAAGGACAGCATGACAGTGAAACATTGTTAAGCATATGCAGAGTGATAAGAGTGTTCTCATCACATTACTTCAAGCTGCTATGGTTTATCACTTTGCCTCAGAAACCTTGCAAAATACAGCAAATCAAATCAGTTTTTAAATGCCTGTCTACCTCTAATTTGTTCCACAATTCAGGGTAAAATTCCTCTTGACATGTATTGCAAGGCACAGTGCCAAAGACAAAAAATACTATGAATGGCCAGCAACACTTTGTGGTAGATAGTCAGGACCTTCTCGGTGAAATTAAAAAAGAACAGTTATTATATTACTGATCATACCTGTCCAGATTTAAAATATACACTACACAAAAGACTTAAACTTCTTAAATGATGGTATTATTGAGAAGCCAGTCTGTCTAGTGTGTCCATTAGATAAAAAAGCTGAACCACAGATGTTAAATTTAGCTTGACAAAAAAGTAAGAATGATCCTGTCAAGGTAGAACTTTTTTTTTTCCATGCAGGCAAACAGAAAACCTGCCTAAGACCAAAGACTTATTTGCAGTTTGGTGGGGGGAAAAAAAAAGCATCATCATATACATCCTTATACTGTTAATTTCTACATTGAAATTAAATTAGTATTTTATCCTCTATCAATATGAGTGTAAAACCTTTTAAAATCAATTTATTAAGAACATTTAAATAGTTAGGAGGAGTTTATCAAGGAGAGAGAGCAGACTCCTCACAGTAGTGCATGCTGAGGGGATGAGAGATCATGGAAAATAAAGCAAGAGAGAACATAACCGGATACAAGGGAAAACTGGATAGTGGAAAAGGCTGCCCAGAAAACTAGCACTGGAGGTTTTCATGACCCAAGTGAGTTAAACCCTAAATAACCTAGCCTGACCTCCTAGGTGGCCCTGTTCACACTGCAACCCTCCCGAAAAGACTTACATTTTGAATTATCCTATAATCCTATGAAGTTTTTGGACACAGTCACTGTTTTTGAAGAAGTCTAGGATATGGCCTCAAATTTATCATAGACTGTTCGCACATTCTCAGCCATCCTGTTTCCATCTAAAACTCCTAATAGATTGAAATGCATCAGAAATCACATTTCAGTTGAGGATCCTCTGTGGCCCCTGAAAAGCACAATACTTTTTCAGGGATATGATTCATCTTCACATTGTCAACCTCATTCACAAAAGTATACCAATTAGGTTTAAATACCTAATTGAATGCCAGTACCAGAGGCTTTTCTCACTGCTGTGCACTCTTCCTAACTGAGTTCTGGTGCAAGACCCCAGCAGAAATGCTGCTGGACAAATCAAATCTCATCAAGAGGTGAACAAGCCAGAATCTGATGGCTGCACTGTAAGTCAGAGTTATTTAAGGATCTGGTAAAGAACCAGATAAAGATACCTGGTTGCTTAGATTTTCTATCACAAATGCAAACCAGTTTTAAAATAGTTGTAATGCCTTAGAAGCCCTTATGTATAAAGAAAACCTGTATAAACATGTGCAAGAATCAAGTGGAAAAGTAGTAAGTAAGAAAAAACAGAAAAATCAAGACTATTTCACGCGGCTAGACAAATTGCATATTAACCCCATTATCTTCAGTGAACTTACTATTGATCAGATTCTTTTCAAACTAAGTCTTTTAATCTTGAGAGAGAAGTTAGAAAGTATCTATCAAGGCTGTAACCCTGCAGCCCAGGAGCGCTGCAACAGGTCACAGGCTACTGAGCCTACATGGCCTCAGGACTAAGACTTGTCAGGCTTGCTCTGTCTGAACTTGATGTGTCAGAAGCTTTGCTTTTACTTGACTTAACTCTAGTAGACTTTTGGTTGTTTGGGGTTTTTTTAATGATCACATGACTATAACTACTACTATTTCTGCTTAACTTTTTATGTTGCAATGATAATAACAAGTGGCTATTCTGTGTAAAGTGAGATATGATTACAACATAGTAATGTATGCAAGCAGAAATACAGGCCTGGTAGAGGCCTCCCAAAGAGAGAACACTGGCCATTGTGGAACTACAGGCATGAGATGATAGTAGATGGAGACCCAATTGACATTGGAGATCCCAAGGACAGGGGTCTCACTGGTGGTCAGTTAAAGAACTGGAGCTAGAGAAAGGAAAGAAAACAGTTTTAGGGGTAATAAAGAGAACAAAGAATAAGTTAGCAAACATAAAAAATGACCACAAATGGAGTAGAATAATGAAAAAGCCAACTCCATATTCCGGCCTTCAAAGGACTTGCAGCACACTGTACTCCTCCACCAACATGCATGCACACACACCAGACTGAAACCTGTACCCTTAGGACACAGAAAGGGAGTAGCAGCATGAGCATAACAGCAGGACCAGGGGTAGTTACGATCAAGTCTATAGCAGATTTAGCTGGATTGCCACTGTTGAGACTTTTCCATTCCACTTCTTTATTTTTTGCAATAATTAAATGTGGACGAGCAATAATCACTTGAGTAGATCAATTATACAAATAATAAATTCTTGGGTTTATGTATGTAAGTTTCCTTTTTGCCCACAACATGATTTTGAGCACATTGTGTTGTATGAATATCTATAGAGTTCTTAGTAGCAGTAAAACCAGAAGGAGCTAAGTTATTTTGTATGCAAAGCAAATTCAGTGCAATGATTAGTACAGCTTTCATCTTATTCCAGTACCTATGAATTAGAGATAAAAAACATATCCCAGTTGAAGGAATAGTTTTGTTCCCCAATTCCTCTGCAGATAAATGTGATTTTATGCAGCTGACCTCCAATGGGATTGTGATTGCTACGATGCACACGACATTTTAACTTGCTGTGAAAAGGAACCAGCAGATAGCTAAACTGTCATTCATCTAAGTCTTCATAACTGTACTAGGGAGAATTTTGTCAGTTACTAGAAATAACATGGAACCCATCACTGTATTTTATGAAACTGAAAAGAGATTAGTCTACTTATGACTGTGTCATCAATGAAAATGAACGATGATAAATAACAAATACTTTAGAAGCTTTTTATTTTGGATCATGAATGCGATTTGAATAAAATATAACATGCATATAGTCATTTTTCAACAGTTAAATGATAATCAAGAGGAATAATACATAGCTCCTCACTTCAAATATTTTTTTTTGTTTAAGATACACCCATAACCAAACCATTAACTGAGAAAGTTTACAGTTTCCTGAACTTATGACTTTATTTGCTGCACTGAAGTTCTACTTAACATTGGTTCTGTGACAGGCAAGAAGGAACACAACTTTTTGCACTAACATTTAAGATAGAATTTAATGCACAGAATTTTCTAGGAACCGCTAAAAGTTCTGTGGAAAATAGACAGTCATGAAATGCACACCAAAGATACCAACCCACAAACTAGGAGATGACAACTCTATAAATATGACAGACCTTTGGCAAAATGGTCTCTGAAGATGTCTCATATGAAGCATGAAAAGAGCAGATGATCTTAGATGCCAATACAGTTTTGTATTGGTTTAACACAGCCTAGTTTTGGGTGGGGGCGGTAGAAAAGCTGCTCAAAACTTTTATGTCTGGCACCGAGCCAATCACTGAAGGCTCTGACAATGGGAAGGTTACTAGCCCAATTAGAAAAGTGCTAATGCCTCTGTGATGACAGATTTAAGAAAGGAAAAAGAGCAGGAAGCTCTCTTTCCTCTCCCGAGGGGTGGTGAGGCAGCTGCTGGGGCCCATCCCAGCAGGGGCTCCAGGGAGCCGAGCGGCCGGAGCCTTCCCGAGGCCAGGACTGCGCGGCCGGGCCCCCCTGAGGCCAGAGCCGCCCGTGCGGTGCCGGCAGGGACCATGTGGTCGGCAGCGAGAGACACGGCGAGCAATTCCCCGATGCGGACCCCGGACGAGATCAACCTCTCAACTGCAGCTTGCAGACACCAACTTTCTTCAAAGTCAGAGGAGAAGGAAGAGTGAAGACATGTGAGGAGAACCAACATGGCAGCACTGATGTCAGTGAAAAAAAGGAGAGGGAGGAGGTGCTCCAAGCGCCGGAGCTGAGATTCTCCTGCAAGCCGTGGTGAGGGCTATAATACAACAGTTTCCCTGTAATTCATGAGGTGTATGGGGAGTACAGAGATCCACGTGCAGCCCATGAAGAAGAGGACTCACACTGGAGCGCAGGGATGCTGAAAATCTGTAATCTAGTGAGGAACTCGAACAGAGAGAGATGACCCTTGCTTTTAGAGATAGAGAGCCTTCACTTCCAAACTAGAACAGCTCATCCTGAAAAGACTAAACTCCATGAACCAAAATGACCCACGCTAGGCAGTTGTGGGAAGACTGCTTGACCCATGGGAGGGACTCACCTTGCAGCAGGTTTGGGCAGGACTGTTGTTTGTGAAAGTTAAAACCACGCTAGAAAAGTTTGCAGAGAACTATCTCCTGTGGGACGGATCCCACGGCACAGCAGAAGAAACTCTTTTCCTTAAGCGTACTGAAGAAAGATTTTTAAGAAGTGAAATACTGACCAAAACCCCATGTTATTTTTGTTTCCTTGCGCGGTCGGTGGAAGAGGGAGGGACTGGGAAAGAAAGGTGTTCTGAAGATTTTCTTTGGTTCTCATAACCCTTTTTACTTTCAATTCTATTAATAATAAATCTTCTTTATACTGTTTAAGTTTTGAACCTGTTTCGCCTTAAAGTGGTTTGTTTTTTTTTCAATAATCCTTAACTCAAGAAAATGGAAGTTTTCAATTCCCCCTCCTCTGCTCAGCTATAGCAGAGGAAAATAAGTAGATGGTTTCTTCATGGGTGTCTGGTGCTTAGCCAGCATCAAACCATGACAAGCTTATACTTGGTCTCAGTAAAAAATTTAACCTGTATTTTGTTTTCACTGCCATCTTAAGTACTAGCATGTTTTGAAATATCCACATTTCTTTTCTTTAAAAGGGAAGTAATTTGAAATGTTAAAATCTCCTCTGAGGATGTCATTCCCAGCAAAGGGAAATTCATAATGGATGTTCATTAATGTTCTTTATCAGTTCATTAAAGCTGCTTGTGCACTATGTTTATGAACATCTTTGATAAACATTTGGATTTGTTGTGCATGAACTGCTGATGAATAGTCATTAAACTGTCCCTAAGTTTATTCATTATGAGTGCTTATTAATTTCTCATGAATTATTATAAAATTCAAGCTGCTCTAGCAGTCATCTATAAACAAAGAACAATTATTCACAGTATGTATTACTTATTAGAAATTAAAAATATAACCTTATTTCAAAAGATTAATGCAAAGAAAATATACTTTGTTCTGGCAGTAACTTAATCAAATCTAAAGTAATTTCAGAGAAAACTATTGGAAATTATGTTATAATTTTGAGACATACTTTCACTTATGAATCATCTGACAGCCAAATTGGATCCATATTGCTGCAGAGCAGCACTTACTTCTTGAGTATGTTTTTAAAGATGTCCAGATCCATCCAGTATGTTGCACACTCTCTTATATATACTGCTAATATTAAGGCAATACTTTCTGCTGGAAGTATAGGTAGCTAACACACTCTCTTCATACCTTAACTAAATGTTATGTAACATAAAAACTTGTACTCAAAATAATGCCAACACACCACAAGTGCAGAAACCTACACATCTTTAATTTCCCTTGTCCTATGCACAGCTCTCATTACTCAGTCACATTTTTCCTCATGAAATACCATAGCCTTCAGTGTCAAGTGATTCTTTATTACTTTGACTGTAGGCCAGATCAGAAGTTTCTGCACTAGATTTGTACAACTCAGATTGCATAGTAGTAATAGTTTAGGAGGCCTTGCTATCTCAATGCTATGACAGATACATCAGTGGATAGCTAAGATATAGAAAAATTAAAGCTAGGCAAGATATTTTTACACTCTAGTTAGCCATCTGTAATCATATCCATTGCACTCTCACACATTACAAATCTGTTCTTAATGGAGTTTTATGTTATTAAGCAAACTGTTGGTATTTAAGATTTGTCCGAGTTTTGATTAATAAACCTTGAAGTTATGATTTTGGGGTTCAACTAGTTCTTGGAATAGAGAGCATTTTTCACAAGTATCAGAAACTTAAACCTTCTGTTTCTATTCAAGGAAAGAAAAAAGTAAAGAAAACAGAGTGCAAGTAAAAGAATGTTATAAGCCACTGTATCACAGTCACAGAAATTGCTGCAATTGGAAAAAAATCAGGTAGGCTAATCATGATAAATGTGATAGAAGGGCAGAAAGATGCTAGCAAATGCTAAAAGTGTTCACACAGGGCAGTTTCTGAAAAACTGGACAGCAGCAAAAGAGAAGACTTCCGGCAGAAAGAACACAATCACCACAAAAGGCTCACAGTACAAACAGTTAATGTAACAAAATTCCAACTGAGATGAGGTCCTTTGGGCCTCATCATCAGTATATTAGTTTCACAGTATGGTATCTCCACAGACTCCAATCAAAACCTGTAATCTCCAGCAATACATTTGTACAAGTATACGCTGTCTACACTAATAAATATTCAGCTATTTAGTAATGTCATTGTTTTCTATTTCTCAGTGGACTACTCAGAAGTAATTTAAAACAAATTAGGCACAAAACATGAACTTATTTCTACTTTATAAAAATGGTAGTTAGTACTCCCTTTCCTCCCTTTAATATCTGATTTATTCACACAGAAAGGAGAAACAGCATTACAGACTTTAGGCTTTCCTCTACTGCAGCCCATCCAGGGCCACACATCTCAAATCTGATGCAAAGAATGTCTGTTACTCACATAACCATCCAAAATCACTTGTAAATAAGAACATCCGTTTGAATTGTAGTAGATTTCCATTAATGTTAGTGAGAAGAAAATCTATACTGGGGAGCATTCAATCTAATTGCTTCTCTTTCCTTTATCTTTTCTCTTGTAGCCTTTTTAAATTACCTTCTCTCTTCTTACTGGAGTCAGAATTTTATTCTTTATTTTTCCCACATAGTTATTTCATCCCTTTTCACTTCTTTTTCAAAACCTAAACCGTAAAGAAACTCAATGTTTTGTTTAAATTCACTCCTTCAAATGAAATAAGACTAAGCTTTAATAAAAAGACTGCAATCATTAATATTCTAACACTAAGACCATACCAGGAAATTTAGGTGGGCATATGAAAACCAGTAAGCAATATTCTTATCAGCAATATTCTATCTTAAAGAAAGAAATTCTGACTTCCCAGTTTGTGTTCAGTTGCAAGAGCTCTGAGCAGGGAGAGAAAGGCAAGGACTGCCAAGCAACAGAGCAGTTGTCAGGGAGCACCCTTTAACACCTGACTTCAGTGCCAGGGACATCAGATTCCAGTACTTCTTTCTCACAGGGAGCTTGCAAGCACCTCATGAAGGGGACAGTCCCAGCTCACATCTTCTCCCAGTAATACAAGGAAACAAAAATACAATTAGAATCCTTTTACTGAAAAATCAGTTTTAATATCAAGTATATTAATGTCAATACACATTTTAAAAGTTGTAAGTGCTGACTGCAAAATCTTCTTTACTAATCTAAAAGCTTTATACCATTTTAGTATCTAAAGCATAATACAAAAATTAAAAAATGGGTGTTTCAAATTTTGAAGCAAAAGCTGTGTTAATGAAATTAAGATCATACATCAAAAGGCACTATCAGTAAAAGCTACTTAATTTAATAAATTAAGCACTTTTGTCATTATTTAATTATCTAAGAGTAATCAAGAGTGATAACTGTCTTTTCATACATAAGGAAGTCATTCGAGGAATAAGGCTGATTGAGGAAGACTACCTCATGGATTCTTTTTCTGGAATAAGCTAATTTGATAAGTATCATTTGGAAGAGCAGATCATTAAAATGTACACATGAGGAAGTGGTAGCTGTAAATTGAAGTATGAAAAAGATGTAAGCAATCAGAAAATATACTTGGAAATAATTTTTTTTAACCATTGACAAGCTGATAGAAATATCACAGTCCTTTCACACATCAGCTCTTTTTTTCCTGTATGAGAAAATAATCTTTGCTTTGTTTGCTGCTTACATGGGTAAAGACAGAAAAACAGATTTTGCACGTTTATCTAACACATGCAAAATGCCTTTTTCATGTGCTGAAGGGTTTTTCCAAAGACTAGACTTACTGGTATGAGGGAGTTTTGTTTGACAGAGAAAGGAAATTAGAAGAGTTGCAGCACCTTGCACACTGGTTCTTGTTAAGCATTAGAAACCAAACATTCCTCGAATTCTGGTGAAATGTAAGTTATTTTCTGCTCCATCTAATACTCCACCCTGATGGACATTGTGCCCGTACACATACTCTCTAAATCATGCAATGCTAAACTAAGTTTTAGAAGGAAGGGCTGCTAGGAGAGGTAGGTTCCCCAGCTGAGAGGATTCTAGAAGTAATGAAACTTTGAAAGTTCAGAGATGGGCATTTTGGTGGAAAGCACTGGGTATAATAACCTTGACCACTAAAAATACCTATTTGAGACTACGGCTAAGGAGGAGAGCAGTGCTGTGTCTCTTTACCCTCCCTGACCATTCAGAAATATCCAGAGTGCCACACCTACTCACACTTCTTGCCCTCTGCTCTGGGAGTCCGTAAAACATGGTAGCAATATACAGGACTTTGCACAGATAGATAAAGTTATCTTTATCTACAACAGAGTGGAGTTATCTCTACTCTTAATAACATATTTAGGTAATTTCCAGTTTGAAATTAGCTTTTCAGTCCCTCAATGCTTGCTTTCTAGAAGCACTGGGCAGGAAAGAAAAATCATTTCAGAACTGATCCCTTCAGAAATCTTGGAGGTTACAAAAGTGTAATATTCAGAAATGCCTTTGGAAGTTAGGAACCCAAATTCCATTTTAAAAAAATGAATGAACTTCCAAAGCCTAGAGTTTTAGTAAATCTTCCTTTAAAAAGCAAAGAACAGACACTGAGGCTTTTAGAAAAAGTTGCTCTTTAAGCCTCTAAACTCATCTGTCTCTAATGACTATAGTAACTGGACACACATTAGTGCACCCTCTACACTGAAAATGTTAAATTTAAAAAGATATTTCTTTTTTAAACTATGAGTCATAAAGACAGAGAGACAAAGTAATTAGCACAAGGTCATTCTGTACCTGAACACAGAACCAAAGCCGTATCATTCAAGTTCCTAGCTCTCATCTCAGCCAGTAACCTACCCTACTTTTTAAAATAAATGTAAACTCCTATTTCCATCCCAACAGAGGCTTATGTACTAAAAGAGATGGGATTAATTCCTCATCCACTGGATTCCTAACAATTGATACACCAACCAGGCTCTTTGCATTAGGGGCTGGTGATTTTTTTGTTGGGTTTTCTTTTTTTGTGGGGGTTGTTTTGGTAGTACTCTTAGGTATTACCTGCACATACTTTTAAGGTATGTCAAAAGACCAAAATCTTTTAGAGGCTATGTGGTCCTATAGAGTGGTTGCTTCTTCCATATGCCTGTGGTTCTAGTCTGCTGAGACACGAAGGACCACTATGAAATCATATGTGTAACCCCTGGTGAGCCATCAGCTCAAAAGCATTCCTCAAATGGTAACTACATTTGTGCACACAAAGGGCTTCTCCTTTCTGTGAGTCTTCCAGTGGTTAGTGAGACTGCAGCTGTGTGTAAAAGGGTCACCACTCTCTACACTCAAATACACACTTACCGTGGTGTATCACCTGGGGCTGGGTCAGAACTGAGGGGCAGCTGAAGCTCTCCTGGCACTGTTTGCACATGCAAGCCTTGTTTGCCGCATGGCCACGCTAGTGGCAGAGAAGTTTCAAGGTGCAGTGGAAACTTTTACTGCACACTGTGCAATGATGGCTCTGTCCTGGTGAAGCTCTTCCTGAGACTACAATGTCCTAGAAGTCTCTCACATTACAGCTTCTCTTCCCAGCCATCTCCTGTCTGTTTGTCCTCAAAGGGCATTTTCAAAGTGCTGTTTTGAGACATTTCATCCCTCTGACAACTTAAGTCATCATTGTGGAATACCTTTTGTCTTTGATCTCTTGAGGATAACTTTTGTTTTACCATGCATAAAACCAAACCTTTCCTGGTCATGAGACTCCATTTTCTCCAAGTCTATCAACAACTACAGTTAAAAAAATAACAACAACTTTTTAAAAAGTAGTAATTTGCTGTAGTCTGCAAACAGCCGACTGATTTTTTTAGTACTTGAGAATAAGAAGACCAGTAGGAAAACACAAAAAAAATTAGGTTTTGCCACTTTAAGGATGGTGAATACTTCATCCTCAGCTTTCCGTTGCAGTGAAAGAAACAGTTTTCAGCAGCAGAAGTATTCTGGGTAGAAAGGAACATGGGCAGGAAGACCAGAAGGAGACAGAAAATTATTTGGGGAGGCACAAACGTTAGTTTGATTGGCTAAACTAACCCTTCTGAAGTAGCACTTTAAGTATGATCACATATAACACAACCTGAACTGATTCCAGGTGGTACAACCATCAAGATCAAGGCTTTCATTGAGATCAGTAGTATGGTAGGGGTAGGAAAACACTTTGACACTTTCTAAGGCATTGATACTATTTTCTGTTAACAAGACTAGCAATCTTCACCAAGTTTTCAAGTTGTAAGAAAACATTATGACCATTAAAGTTTGACCTCTTGCAATGCTCAGGCTTAGAAGGCTTTCAATCCAACTCAAATAGGGATGGTCTGATTCAACTAACAGTTTAAAAAAACCACAGGAATAAAAGAGTTATGTCTACCCGTGCATATATTAGGTATGCAGCAAGCCAAATTGCTTTCTAATTTCTATTCTACGAAAGAATGTGAGTTACAAACATCAGGTTTGTCCCTCTCAAAAAAAAAAAAAATCTTGCCTGATAATGCCTTAGGACGAGCACAAATGAGTAACCACTTTTTTCTTAGGTACTGAAATCCTCAGATTAATACAAGCTTCCCTCTTTCATTCCCTACATTTAAACCAAAAGCCGCTTGCTTTAAAGACCAAGAAGGAAAAATGACATCATAATTTCTGGTTTGATGTTCTTTACTGAGGTGCCAGATGTGATAGTGGATTTGCTGATGTGGACTGAACTAGGGTTCCTACAACAGCCATGCCAAATGTTAGTCATCTAATCAGGCCATATTATGATGAAATCCTGCACCAGAAGCATTTTCTGCTTTCTGTCCCACCCTCAGCATCCTGTTTTCCTGTACACAAACTTATATGCTCCCATTATGTACAGCTTACTACACATTGCTTGAGGGACCTTCAGTTCTTTACCCACTAAAAGCAGCTTGTATTTGAGTTCTGGCATCTTGCTTTATTTATCCCAAATATTTCTGGTTTGGTTGTTCAAAATAAGGCTGTGGCCAGTTAAGCTGAGTGCTGGAAGAATCACATAGTTTCACAGAAGGTGCCATCTTCAAAGAGGTCACCACAGAGCCTTTAAAGGATCTCTAAAACTGGAAATAAACCATTCTTGAGTTCTAGCCTTCAAATCCCTACAGTCAGATCACGTATCTTTGAGAAATAATCACACATCTCACACTGATCCTTTACACTGCTGTGGTGCTACAGAATGGATCAAAAAATACCAATGGTTATATTTAGTCTTACTCCAATTTGATGTAAGCGCAGATGTTTGCCTATGGAGTTGAAATAACAAACCTGAAAATGCCACACAGGAGAAGCATTCTTTCATCCCAGCAAAAAGAAATACACATTTCTTTTCTTCAACTGAATCTACACTGAAATACAGAGCTTTTCTCAGTCTGTGTCAAATTTTAAATCAGTTTTAGAGAAGGGCGCATTTAAGATCCTGGTACTAGCTCCTAGACCTACTGAGAGTAATGTTAAGTAGGTTTGAGAGGCCAGATACAATTTCTGAGCCAGTACTTTCCATGTCCATCACTTCCTCTCATGTGCACTCTTGGATGTATCCCTTTCAGGCTTTCCAAGTTCAGTATTTATTTCCAAATACTATCAAGTCCCAGTGAAAGTTGCCTAATGTGTCCTTAATCTTTCCAAGCTTCCATCCTCCACTTGTGCAAGAAAATGATGCAGACACTGAAAAGCATGAATGTTCCCTAAGAGTACAGATATGGCGAAAACGAACATCTAAGCATTTATTTCTTTAATGTGCAGGATTTAATTTAGAGGATTTAGTTATATCTTAAATTTATAAGCAGGAAAGGTCATAATGTTTTGTGCAGAGCACTTCTTAAGAGAAACTGCAATTTGGTTATAGAATCCCAGAATGTCAAGTGGTTGGAATGGACCCTAAAGACCATCCAATCCCAACCACCCTGCCCCCTTCCTTTCAGCGAGGTTGCTCAAGGCCTTATCCAACCTGGCTTTTAAAATGCCAAGGTTGGAGCATCCCCATCCTCCCTGGTGTCACCAAAAAGCAGGAAATAAACTATCCAGCCAGTTTGTTAGGTTAGAAAGCTGACATTACTTTGTTCAGTGCTGAGGGCCATGGGGGATTTCTCCACCTAGCATGTATGTCAATTACCAAAACTTTTAGCTATTTACACATTTCAGCAAACAAGGGAATGAAGGTTCATTGGCTACAAGTTACATAGGTCTCTTTTTAATTAGTATTCTATCTTCTGTTGGTGAATGATTCTCTTGCTTCTCATGCTAATTAGTTGTCATGCTCAGTTTCTCTCTTCTTTTGGGTCAGTGAGTTTCTTGGGTTGGTGGTCACAGATCCGCTTGCCAGAACCACCTTTTACGCACTTGGGTCTGATTTCAGTACAATTACTGTGTTGGTTTTATTAGTTTCTTCTTTATTTTGGGAGTCCTGCCAAATGTCCTTGTTGCCCATAAATTCTGCATTCTTTGTGTCCATTATCCATGGGCAACCTTCTTCCCAAGTTATGTTAACTTCCTCCCCCCAGGTCTGAGATCTCTGAAGCATGTCAAGCCTTACACTTTAATTTGTTTTTCTAACATATGAACATCACTTACAGCTTGCTTGCTAGCTACTATCTGTTTCACAGATTAAACCTCCCTTCTTGCTGATTAGGTCCCAACATTTCCCTCCACTGCTGCATAGACTCCTTTTTATAGAAATATGACCTGTTCAGTAACACTGGGCAACTTGTTCCAGTGTCTAACTACCCTCACTGTAAAAAATTTCTTCCTAGTATCTAACCTAAATTTCCTTTTTTTCAATTTTGTATCCATTACTGCTTGTCCTATTACTATGTTTTCTGACAAAAAAATTTCTCTCCAGCTTCCCTGTAGGCCCGAAACAAATACAAATAATTCTGTTTTCCACAGGAATTTTAGGGAAAATAAGTTTCTTTTCTATTTTTTCCTTCAGTTGATAAAGTAGAATTAATCATATTATTTTTAAGTTTTCATCAAAGTGCTCTTGTAGATTTGAGTTACCTTACTTGCTGACTTGCGACAGCCTGCATGTCTGAGCCTTAAGCCTTTCTTTTTTATTCTGCAAGTCTTCTTCCACTTTTTAGCATAATTCATGGTGTGATCAGGCCTCCAGTTCCCACCTGGCAGGTAAAAGAAACCCTCTTATAGGCACTAAGGCTGACCTACTTCACTGTGTAGTAATGGGGATCTCATGGGCTCCTGATACTTTCACAACTCATCATTATCACCCGTTCAGAAAATCCCTCACTGGATATCATTCCCTACAGTTCTGAGCTGGTCCCATAAAAAATGCAGGTGAGTGCACTTTGGGAAAAAACTGAAATGGCAAAATATTAAAGGCTTAGTATAGACAAATCATTATCATTGCAACAAGTCACAAGACACATTTCTGTTGTTTCCTTGCTGCCTTAGAGATAAAAGCTTTCATCTAGACTCTGAGTGGTCCCAGATGGAAATCTTATGCTGGAACAGTTGCCTGGATGCATCTACCTGGACCATATTCCCAGACCCAGCTCTTTTGGCAAGATATGCAAGAACTGTAACAAGGTAAGCATGCCCTTGATCTGCTCCTTTTTATGCTCTCTCTCTCTGCCTTCAGTGTTGATGCATATCAGCCCCACAGGCAGCCCCCCCAGCCTACTGGAAGCAGAGTTGTCTGAACCACTGGCAATGCTTCTCCATGCTGATGCTTTCCTCTTGCAGAATTACTTCTTTACCCTGTTATCTTGTGTTCAGGTTTCTAGAGAACTATTAGGTGTTTCTAGGTGACAAACAAGATTTATCCTTTGAAAATTACTCAAATAACAATAACCGAGCTTAAACTGTGGACAGGAACAGATTTTCCCAGGCTGAAACAAAAGAGGAATGCAAGGTCTGAAAACCCTGCTGACACCGAGTATCTTGATATTTTGCCAGGCCTACACAGAAGGGCTAATTACTCCATTAAAATGAGTCCTACTTTTCTCAAAAATTAATGACAGTGTCATGCCAATCCATAAGTTCCCTTGTTTATGTCACTCTCCTTCCACATTTCAGAGTTAACCTTGACTCTGGTCTCGATCATTACATTAAAACATACCCTAACTAACTCTCCAGCAACAGCACTCTACTTTTAACAGTTAACATAGTAGGTAGGATTTTCTTCCCCACTCTTAAGTTATGCAGAAATTGCTGACTTGTAGTATTTAATACCTGATGAAGATCAATCAAATCTACTCTTGTACCTCTGAGTCAGCAGCAGCAGGAAAGTATTGATGGACTAGCAAGGGCAAAGCAAACATATGCACATCAAGAAGTGTCACCTGAATGAGTCAAAAAAAGAAAGAATTAAAATAAAAAACAATTAGAAGCTTTACTGCTACCTGCTAGAGGAAAAAAATCACCACCCGGCTCTGAAACAACCAGTGTTCGTTGAAAATTACTTATCTAGAATTTCTGTCTTTCTTGGATATAATCCAAACACAAAGTAGGTGATAATTCTTAAGAAGGGCCATTTACAAGTTGTTAAACTTGTACTACATGAATTTTCATTTTAAAAGTGGAACGACATACAGCCTATGCAATTCATGCAATATTTAGTATATTTCAAAGAGCAGGTCACTGTGGAATTCCACAAATATTTACTTTCACTACTGAAAATTAAAATTCAGCTCCAATTATTTCCAGTAAAATATTAAAAATGTAATTTAAGTATATAGACAGGATAACTGTAAGGATTATATCCAATACATAAAAATACAGCACCTTTCTCAGAACCTCTTTAATAACTAAACCACAACATGCAGTTTTACAGTATTTGAACAGCTCTTTTATGAACCCATGTAGTTCTGCTGTGCTGTTTACATATTTCTCATGTTACATAACTGTAACTTCAAATGCAATATGCAAGAGCAATAAACTTAAAACCAGCAGAAAAACACTCCCCACCATCCCTCCATTCACCTGCCACCTGCTTGGGGCTGGGGGATATGGAGAGCAGGGAGAGCGATGGTGTCCCCACCACCGGTGCGGGGGCTGGTTCATGGTGCCGCCTGGAGAAACTGTCTCCATCCCAGGCTTTGGCCAAGCTGTGATTCCTCAGTCTGTGAGGAGGTCCTATTCCTCAGACAGTCACACTAAGGCTCAAGGGCCAAACGGTGGATGGGACAGGAAAAACAGAGGCACCAAATGCCCCTTCTTACCATTCTTACCTGGGAATGATACTGAAAACTGCTTGCCCAGGCACTCCCGTGAAGTGACAGTGCCACAGGGGCTCCCACGTGGAAGGAGCCATTCTGTGTCCCAGGCAAAAAACACAAGGCTGCAGCAGACACTATTACCCAGCTGCAGAGGGCTAATCAATTACCTATCTGCAAGAGGTCAGAGCCCGGGGCCTCCCCAGAAATTTATCTCAGATTTGTAGCATGTTATGGTGTCTCCTCTCTGGCTTCCACTACCCTTCAGGTAATGAACACAAGCCCAGAGGTCTGGCTGCTGCATCCTCAACAAGGCAGCTGCAAAAGGAGTTTGAGGGCGAGCTCCTCACCCAAGGGAGCTTCCCCTAGGCAGTAATCGGGTGTGCAGGTGGTGGTAAAGAAGGAGAGACGGGACTCCTCGCATGGTGATCCACGTAGAAGTTTACTGACGTAGAGGGGCAGGGATGAAGAGCCGAATTTTAATGAGGGGTTCAGACTTTTATACTGAGGGCGGGACAGGCGGGGATAAGGGATACAGCCAATAGAGCAAGGGAAGGAAGGCGGGATCAAAGCTGAGGGAACCCATGGAGATAGTACATAGGAGGCACTTGGAGGGGGAACCAATGGGGTGTCGAGTTCAGCAGAACTTTCCAGAACTTACACATATTAACTACAGGGAATGAAGATTCTCAACTTCATTCATAAAACAGGGAGGAGAAAACATGAACCAACTATAACAAAGTATGTAAAACATAGAACTGGGGGATTGTGGGCTCTCACCCTAACCAGGGAGTGAGAAGGCAGGCTTAAGCCTTTGACCACCACTGCTTGGGGTTGGTGTTGCACTTAGAGGTCTGGGCGGCTTTGGCCACCTGCACTGCCACATTCAGGCACCTTGGGAAGGCAGACCTGGTATTTTTAAAAAATGTCTGGAAAACAGAATCCTGTTTATAAGCCCAACTGAGCTCCTCAGTACCCTCTTCATGTTCTCCTGTTACCTGTACAATTCCTTCATTCTTAGTTCACTGTGAGAGCTAACCTCAGCAAAGAGAGAAATCTGGAGCCTGATGACACACACTCTTCCATCCAGATAAAACAATAGTGGGTCACCTAAACTAGTAAAATGCCCTTAACATTTTTCCCCTAAGACTTAATAATCCAGTCAGATATTCTATTCCCTCATTGCAGGTTTTTTTCTTTGCAATGGACAAAGATAAGGCCACAGCAGGAATATTTTAGGGTATGACCTTCTATTCACTTTCCAAAGAGATTTTGTAACACTTACAGAAAAAAAAAATATAAATAGAAGAGGAAAAAGGATAAAAAAGCCAACTGCCACCAACCAAGTATTCTCTTACTCAAAAGTTCAAATAAACATAATAGTCACCAGCTTTGTAAGACCAGCACTTGGAGCTCTATTCATGCATATTCAAAGTGTTACGGATCCTTTCACATCTTTGTCATGTCTTTCAAAGCTTTTTGCAGGTGCTGTTTGTGTTCTCATCCACAGATCAGCTAGCCCAAGGAACAGGGTTTGGGGCTCAGTCCTGCTACAGAGAGTGAGGCTGTGTAGCAGTTACTGGCTGACAGTATGAAGTACACTGAAGGACCAAGACAAGTACAGCTGTCTGCAGGTTATCCCTGTCAGAACACGTAAAACGGTCTTGCAAATGAATATATACATATGTATATATAGTTAAAAAGTTAGAGATTAATGTGATGGGAGCAACACATGAAGCCACCTCTGGACTTTCAAACTAGGCCTTACAAAATTCCAGCACAATGAGCACACTTACTGCTGATGGGCAATCCCTGTGCAACATTAAGTACCACCACTATGAACACAAATCTGTGGTTTTGCCCTGTCTATGAGCACACTGGCTGCTGGCTGCAGTGGTGGGAACCATGTTCTTCCCTCTCCTCTTCTCTTGTTGTCCTCGCTGACTCCCAGCCTTTCCCAGCTGGCACTCCCTCCCTTGCTCCCAAGGCTGCAGCTCTGCTCTGCCCACCCATCCCATGAAACACTGAATTTTACGTCTTCTTTAGCACCTCGTATCCATAAAGCTATTGTCTCTTCTGTATAGAAAAAGAGAAATAAGTATGCAGCTACAAATTAAAATAAACAGTCCCAGAGTCACAACATCACACAGCATCTCACATCCTGAAACACCAAGAGCTGTCTTTGGCAAAGCCAAAACTCTCTGACTCATGTTTAATATCAAATTTACTTATTTCAAGACAATTGATGTTTCATGATATGTCTGATTTAGCAGAGTGATACAAAACATACAGCTGGAATTGTAAGTTACACTTAGCAAGACATATAGTGGTCTCAAGACACAGCTCAGTCATGCTATCAACCAGAGTCCCATTAGCAGTCTTTATCAGGTGCTGGAGGTTGCCAGAAAGGAATATGTGGGCCGAAGCAAGTTCAAGCTAGTTGCTCTCTTCTAAATAAACATTTCTGTAGAAAATCACACTATGAAAAGCCAGTGTCCATAAAGGGGACAGAAGAGTCCTGCAACTTTATTCAAATAAAAGAAGAGTCCACTGGAGCACATGCCTGCAGGATTTTTCCTCCCAAGGCTTTGGAGGACATAGCCTCCTTTTATCTTAAACTCCCGGCCGCATGTTGCCCTCTTCCTTTCCCCACTGGCTGAGGCACTAGGAAGGTACAGCCTTCCCGAACCCCCTACCCTATATCCCCCCCTTGAACCTGTTATTTTACCCCAAAGTTCAGAAACTCAGGCTTGTGCAGACTCGTTTGTCTGTTTCAGGAGTCAAGCTATCTGGGCTCTGTAACAAACCTGCTGCTTGAAGTTAGTAGAGACCTTAAGACCCATTTCAAAGACGTTAACACCCACACCTTCACCCATCAAATTGTTTGAAAAGACATTAGCACACATCTTCCCTATCACACTGGAACAGGTTTCCCAGGTGTGAATGGTCCATCCCTGGAAGTGTTCAAGGCCACATGGGGCTCTGAGTAACCTGGTCTAGTGGAAGGTGTCCCTGGCCGTGGCAAGGGGATTGGAACTTGAAAATGCTTAATAATCCAACCCAAACCATTCAATGATTCTAAATACTTTCGCTAGTTGTTAGGTTTTTATGTTCCATGTTAAGTGGAGGCGCATATTCCCCCTCTTCCTACTCCACGCTGGCCTAACTCCTCGAAATATCCATACTCCCTAATTAACTCAGGGAGAGACATTTGCACCTGCTAATAGTCCATCCGCTGATGCATTGGCTGTTTAGAGAAAACAAAGGCTGCCCTCAGGTGCCCTTTGCGCTGAGGTGCAATCAGCCACCTTGCAGCAGCTGTGGGCAATCACAGCCTGCCTTGTTCCCGGACCTTCACAGCTCATCTCCCTTGTTTGTTGCCTCTGAGCATTCTCCTGGTGTAGGGCTTGGCTGGGCAGCAAGGATCTCCGATGCTTTTCTTGCTTTAAGAAGTAGAACAAGCTCTGTAGTCAAATCGAAATATTTACTCTGTGTTTACTGTGGTTCTATTGCTTCTAAATTAGCAGAAACAGTTGCTTCCTGTTAATGGAGAGAGACATAGGGGTCAAACATGTGGAATTTCATTGGGCTTGTTTTATGTGCTTTTAAAGGAATAGCAGTGTAATTAATCTATTGTGGCAAATTTATAAAGTAAGATTTTTCTACTGAGTTATAGAAACAGCGAAATTGTAATTGGAACAAAAAATAATGCACAGTAAAGAATGATAAACTCAGTGCAGATTAGTTAGGGCTGAGACCTAAATTTGTGTCCTGTGAAGGAAGTAGTGGGCCTTTATTTGTCAAAAACTTTATAAAGCCAAAAAGTATCTCATTATTCCCTTGAGATTCTGCTTCTTTTTTTAGATATCGGTTTTCTGTATGCAATGGCAGCAGGTGTCATTATATTCCGTAAACATTCATACCATCTCTTCTCTATGGAATGTTGCATGTGTTTGTATTTTCTTTCAGTTCATAAGGACTGTTCCTCCTCTGTCCAATATTTCTATTTCTTTTGTATTACCTAATAGAGTTTGAATCACAATTACATTCTTTCCATAAGTGACCACTGAATTCCTAATCAACAGTACTCAGAACTTTTTGAAGGTTTGAGAGTCTATAGAAATATTGACTTAATAAATATATTCATGAAGAGGTTTTGTGACAAACTTTCATTTAAAAATAATCTTTCTCTGAAAGTGTCCTTCCAATTGCACCCTCATGGACAAATTGGGAAGAAAAATGTAACTGTGCCTAAAATGCAGAAAATGTAAAAAATTGTGTCTGGATATAGCTTTTATATGTTGTTGGTTTTTATTTTGTGGGTTTGTTTGTTGGTTTTTTTTGTGAGTTTGTTGTTTTATTCTTTTTTGAGGGCAAGACATTCATCACTTGTTTTTATTTCTGTTAAGCAGAGAGCTCTGCTAGTTTGGAGAGAAAACAGATATAAGCTTATTTTCTGTCTTTCAGAAAGAATAGATCCCCTGCTGTCATTTCCAAGTTAAAGACCAATTAGACTTACAGAGAGATTTCCAGGAAAATGAACATAAAATGTAGGGACCTGATCCTGGGAAACACAGGAAATTTGGAATGCTAGTGAAACCAATGTCAGTAACAGGTGATTTCCTAATTATTTTACCCCTCTGAGCTCAGTTTCATCTTCCATATAATGAGGCCTATGCTCAGCCCAAAGAATAAAAGTTCAAATAGAATCTGTGAAATATTGACAGTTTTGAGGCAGGTTACATACTTTGCCTTGCAAGCATATGGATTTTTTGTTTCTTCACAAAACAAAATTGTTCCATACACAGAAAACAGTTATTTTATGCTCTATGAATTAGGATTGACATATTCCATTTACAAGACAGAAACTATCAAACTGTATTATATTTCTGGCAGAAAGACTTTTCATCCTTTTTTTTTTCTTCTGTGCCTAGCACAAAGCTAGTGTTTGAGATGCTGTTGATATTGCTATAGTCTTAAAGACTTTTCAGAAAATCAAAAATCAAGCTTTGAATACACCAAGGCATTTCAGACAAGGATTACGTAGGTTAATTACTATAGAAATTTGGAAGGGGCTATTAGGTTATCTAATCTAACTTCCCATGCCAACATACCACTACATTTCCTGTACTTACATATTGTGTCTTTGCTGAAGTACACTTCCCCCAAAATGCATCTTTCAGAAAGGTTTCTTCCTCAAGTCCTGCTGTGGGCTTTCACTAGTTTGTCACAGTGGTTAACACCTTGGCATTATTTCCAGTCTAGTTTCTAAACAGGGATTTTTTTGTTATGTTTACCAGCTAAGGGTGGTTTCAGAATTAGCATCTTCTCTAGAAGTGCTTTTTGACTTCAATAAAATAATCAAGATAGTTTTCAATTTATTTGGAAAAGAAGCCTAAACTCTTTTAAATGTCTTACTGAAACATGGCTTTTTGAGCATAAATTTTTCAGCTTTTCTATGCTTTCTCCTATATTTCAACATCCTGTCAGAACTGTATATTTCATTCACATAATTGCAAAATTCAGAGAATTCATGCAAAATACGGCTGGGAAGATACTAGGCAAATTTGTCCAATTCATCCACTACTTCAGGGCAGGATCAGCTGAACATATTCTTGATCCAGGTTTATCTGACTTGTTCTTAAAAACTTCTACTACTGGAGAGCCTATAACCTTTCTAGGCAGTCTATTCCAACCCTTACCTGTCTTTACTGCTAGAAAGTAAATCTTCTAACCAAAATACTTCAAATAAGACCTTCCTAATGCTAAATAGAACGTAAGGATTTCTTCACAATCTTGTTATCTGTTATAGTAACATACTTGATTTTTACAACAGCACAGTCCTTCATTCATTTTCAGCTGGAAATTTAAAGTAGTTTCTGAAAGTCTTTTCTGAGAAATTAATATCCAGCCAGTAGTTTCCCTCCTTGTATTTTTCAGATGTCTATCCTAATATTGTTGTCTCCAACCCTGTACAGAGGTAAAATGACCCCGTTCATATTCACTATTGCCTCTTTTGTACATTTCTAGGTCTCATCAGCTCCATGAAGTTACAACACTGAGTTAGTTTCTTTGCCTTATGATTCACCAGTTCTCCCCAGTGATTCAGTTTTTAGCAATGTATGTGATCTTTCAATAAGGCATATATTACTCCTAGAGCTGCAAGTTAGTATTCCATAGTGGGCAGCTGTCAAAGCTAGTCAATGGTGCTTTGTCTTAAATGCTGCCCTTCATTAAGCATTTAGGTGCATTGTTCAAAATTATCGTGTACGTGCCTTGCTCAGACTTCTCACATACTCAGATTTCTCACATTTGTGTTCTTAGTGAGATCTTAGAATCTTCCCTGGTGAAAGGTACATACAGCCTTTCTTCAAAAATCAAAGAGAAAGATTGCACTTAGCAAGACATTTACATATATACTGTAGATTTTTTTTTATACCAACTGAGCAATGTAACTGGGAAGGAGTTATGACAGCATTTTGGGAACACTAAAAAAAACCTGAAGTCTGATTCTAGAGATAAATTGACATGGAGAATCTACTCTGACTACTTCATAAGGTAATTCAGGTGTCAAGTTAACTAGTGGAAGAATCATATCTGGTTTCTGTATAATACTGCAAAATTCCTAGAAGTATATCAGCTAAGTGTGTTGTCCCTAAAAGAGGGATTCATCACCCAGTGTGCAATAAGCCAATCTCACACACAGAGCCCTGGTACTTTTTATTTTATATTTGTCCAAAGATGAGTGTTAGGTGATAAATCCACAAAGCTAGCGTGATGATTCTCAAAACTTTGCACTCTATACATTTTAGCAAACAAAGAAATCGCAGTTCATTGGCTACAAAGTTATCTAGTTTTCTTATTAATTAGTGCTCTACCGTCTACTAGTTGAACGATCCTCTCACTTTTCATGCTAATTAGTTCCATGCTCGGTCTTACTCGTCTTTTGAGTGGGTGGGTTTCTTGAGTCGGTGGTCACCACCTTCCTTTGCGGGAATTACCTGTTACCCAGGCAGCACAATGAGCAGCTGCGGTGGGAGCTGCCCATGGAGCTCTGGATGCTCGGAGCCCCAGGCAAGAGGCATTGGACTGCCGATTCTTTGCATAACTAGGGGCACAGGGACCTGTGCCCAGCCGGGGTGGGGGTGTGGCAGGGCAGGGAATCCTCAGGAAGGATTTTGTATCTCTATGTCTCTTCCATAAAAGTGAGAAAAGAATAAGGATGGAAATAAAATTGGCTTACAGGTGTATTTTGTGTATTAAAGATTAGGCAGTGTAGAAAAATTAGAGCCCAAAAGAGATTTAACTTGGACTTTGCACAGAAAATTAAAATGAAAATTAGAAAGGGGGGTTTTGCCCGTAAAAACAGATGTGCTGTTCCAGACTTGCTGGTATTGCGCATTAAAGGCAAATCTTTCGCTTCAATTTAGCTTAAAGACTGATAGGAAGTTAATGCCAAAATACCTAATGGAAATGATAGGAGAAAAGAAAATTGTTAAATAAAATTTTACTGCTGTGAAAAAAAATTAGGGACCCTCGAACTTTTCATACTGAAGTAATTAATTTATAGAACATGACCTGAATGGAAGATACCATTACTAAGTATAAACATAAGCTTTTGTAAGTGCAGTATTCTACATTTACCTAAATGCTTGTTTACAGCCTTAAATTGTTACAATGGACATGCTTTACTTCTTCAAATTACAATCACAGTGAATCAAAAAAATAATAACACTAAAGTAGTGGGCTTGTCTTTGGTAGTGGGCACCGATTTGATGAGAACCATCATACGTATTCATTATCTTATTCATCATGGCCTAAAGGCAGTATTGCTCACTACTAGGGTATGTGACTGCGCCACATTGCAAGTGCCTGGTGTGGATTCCAAAAGTCACATTGATTAGACATGTCCATAGAGAAGGGAGTGATTGAGGTTTTCTGAACCCAAAGGTTGCCCAAACTGCACGTGTTCCCTGAAGTTCAAACTAGTAACTAGAAGAGAACCTTGAGGATGCTTTGCACATCCTTCCTCCTTTCTATATACCCTGCTCTGAACATCCAGTTTTGGTTGTATCAGTGGCAGGATGCTTGACTAAGCCTATGACTTAGCACAGCATTACCTCCTGCTGCTCATATATGTCATAGGTACAGCAACAACTTGTTGAGAGAGCCAAATTTTTGTTGGTTTTATCAACCAGTCTTATCAAGGATCAAAAGATATCAAAAATCACATTTTTGTATACCTGTCTAACAATCTTAGTGTCATCTATATTCCAGCTGTATTAGGCCTGAATCATCAGGGATGTTTTCCTTCTAGAAATTCTGTAGAGCTTCTGTAGAGCTTTCTGGTTTTCTTGGTTTTTTTTTTTCCTGAAACTAAAGTTTGTTCAAAAATGAGCTTCAGCAGAGTCACTGCTGAAACTGTGTTTTCCTTTGAGAAACTGGCCAAGATTAAAGAACGTTTTGTTTGAGTATAGTCTGTGTCAGAAAGCTTTGGTTTACTGTAAGGGGAAACTGTAAGAACATGTAGGGCTTTGCCAGGTTTTGAGTTTGAAAGAATATTTCTGGAAGTGTAGAATTATTTTCTTTAGCCCTTAAAAAGAACCAAAAAATGATCTTTTCATTATTTGGGTTGTAACTGCAGGAACCTTTTCTATGAAAAATCTCCCTCAAATACTCAGCATTACATGTGCATTTTACTGATAATTGTGGTGGATTTTTTTTTTAGAACTAGTTGAATATTTTTGTCTTATTTTGAAGTGCTGCTGACATGAGTGTTATTCAATGTCACACCTTTTTAGAGAGCTGTAAGGTTGGTTCATCGGTGTGTATTGTCAGATCAATATTAACCATTTCATGTTTCTAGCCCATGTTAAATGATAGTTTATATCCCAGTGACAGCTGTAGCAAACACATTCATGTGAACAAATATTTCAAGGGAATGAATATGCATTATTATTCTGCATTCTAGTTTGCAATGCTGTGACTTGTGCGTGGAGCCATAACCCTAGCTCCAATACTGACATGGACACTAAAATTTATGCATCATGAATTACCACTGGACTCCAAAAGACTATTCCAAGTGAAAAAGCTGAAGGTTCAAATCCTGCATATTCCTAGTTCTCCTCTTGGTTATTAATTCTCCAGTGATAATTCCCACATGACAAAATAAGACAGATGAAAACTGAGAATTCATCCCTCTCCAGCAATATTAAAAATCCTTCAGACAAATTTTGAAAAATTGAAAGAAAAATTGATTGGCTAATAATAAATTGTATCAACTAGTAAAAAGTCCATTATATGAGCACTTCTAATTTTGAGGGAAGCAGATATCTGTGTTATATCTAAAAGAATAATTTTACATTGTCTGATTTGCCTAACAGGATAACAGGCATGCCACTAATTAAGGAAAATACTGTGCCCGAGGTAAGGACAACCAAATCCTACAGGAAAAAGATTATTTCTTGTTTGTTTTGTCAAAAGAATGGTTAAAAGGAAAAAAAATATTTTGTGTGTAGGCAGATTTTTAGGCCAGCTCAGTCATATTTTAAAATTTGATAGAATTTTTTTCAGTAAACTTCATAGTCTATTTAGGCTGTTAAAAAGAAATTTCAGAGAATTCCACAAGAAAGAGTGAAGAACTGCCTAGTAGTTTCTATTGGCAGCAGATCAGGAAAGCCTAGGATTGCTTCAGTGAAGTAGTAGAGGTGTGCAAATGTATGTTAGGTAGAGAGAAATATTTTTTCATTCCTTTTACCACTTAAAAACTAAATAAAACAACTTTTGTTTAAATTTAAAAAAAAATGTGTAGGATTAAGAGGAAATGCTTTAAATCAGTGAGAATTGAAATATGTCCCTGACTTTCTAACACTTGCTGCTTTTCTGCTGCTAAACAACCTTGTTACTGTGAGCTCCAGAGTTGATATTGATATTCTATCATATTGCATAATGCTGCAAGTGATAGAAATGTAGAGACAACAGTGGTTTGATTTAATACATTGATGAAAGTGAGGCATCCAATGATGCAATGTTCCCCTGGTCAGTAAGACTTCAATCAAAATACAGTTAAAGATTAATTTTAAAAGTATGTGTATGTAGACAATACTTCCATCTGGTGAAGTTAGTAAGAACAATCATGTTACATTATGTTACATAATACTGGCTTTCAAATTCATGTACAAGTACTACATTGGATATTATGTTATCAGATATTATATTAACTGGCTTTTGAGTCATATAGTCATTGAGTTAATAATAGAAGTATATGACAGTCTACATTATATTTTAATTTCTTATGTAAATATGTATTATTATTAACAAAACCAGTTGTAGCAGAGGACAAGTGCTCTAATTTACATTTATATCCAGTCTCTGAGAAAAAGAATTTTTAAATCAACCATATTTATGATAGAGCAATATAATAATGCTGCATCCAATTGGAGTTTCACTAATGGTCTCATTAAATTAGTTGCATTCAGAATGTCCAATTTACAGCATTCATAATATCTCATCTTGTTCAGCAGATATTTGTGAATTTTCTTCTAGTTAAAAGTTATTTTTGTAAATGCTAAAAAACAAAAAAAAACCTCTCTAGTGCTTATTTTAGTCTTGTTCTACTTAAAAATTATTTTCTTGCAGAACCGTTAAGTTGGATAGTTTCTTGTTCCTTTTCACATGTGATCATCACTGATGCTAACAAATGCTCAAGTGATGCACTCAATATACAGTGATCAACACTGCAATCTTCAACGTTGCCATTTGTTAATTAACATTATTTGGTGGTTGTTCCAACACAGAAAAGGAATTTATTTCTAGATCTTAAAATAAACAGCATGAAGAGACTTTTCATTATATGTATTTGAAAACCAATGTCAGTTTTTGTCAGAAGCACACTGAACAAACTGGCTGCTAAAAAAAGCAGCCTTTCTTACTCAAACGTTGCATAGAAAGAGAACCAAGGAGTTGTAGAATTCCACAATTATGACCTTTCAGTAGTATAAGCATCTATAAGAACATAAAGTCATGCATGATGGTTACAGAAGTAATCAGATTTCTCTAACTTGATCACAGTCTAGAGCAAACATCTGTGCCAGTGACTGGACTAAACACAGTAGAAAAAATTCACTTCCTGGGGCTGAGAACAGCCAAAGGTTTGTCTACAATCCTCTGGCTTCCTTTTCTACCTATAGACCTTACAGTACCATGGTAGGACCTTCTGCAGGGATTGGCAGAGTATTATTGATTGGATGTTTTAGTTGTGGTTTTAGCTGCCATAGACATAGTCTTCTAGATGCATTTCAAGTGACATACACAAAGTGATATCTAGTTCATTTTGTGTCGAAGTCATGCTTGATATTAATTTGAAGAAAGGATATTTTATTTTCAGAGATGTTCCTGTGAAGAGCATTTCATGAAGGAGCCTCCTTTATGTTTTGTTCAATGTTGTTCACTACCTTCAAATCAATCAAGTGGCTCATCAAAAAACCCCCAGGTGAGTGGAGGATTTTATTTATTCCTGACCTAGTAGGTGGCAAATGTGGTAATCTAACTAACTTGTTTTATTGTTCCAGAGAATTATGGAATGGGTGAGTCATTAAGATGAGGAAGCCGGAGCAAGAAATGTTAAAGGGGAGAAAAAACCTTTTACTCATCACTGAAAACAGCTGTCATGATATAAGCTGCATAATGAAAACCTCTTGCCAATTTTCTTATTAATAAATATAGTAGACACAATTATTCTGACTGCATGTTCAGCCTTTTGGAGTCAGACTTTGTAGACAGCATGGAGAAAGCTTTTAAAAAAGCTTGGAATCTATCACATCATCTAAGCTTGCCAGTAATGCTAAGAACATATGTTGATGATGGCAGTACAGAAAACCCAACAACTGGTCTGTTCCATAACATGCTGTGGAATGATCGTGCCTTTACTGTCAAACATATGACAGTATGAGTTATTGTTGTAACTGAATAGTTTGAAAGTGTAAGCTGGAACATAAATGTTGTGTTAGGTAAATGTTGGGAGCTTTGCTGATTCTCATTCTGATCTGTATAATTTGTTGTATCCCTCAAGTTAGCCATACCAGTTTATCTAATAAATGACATGTTTTGTATTGTAATCCAACAATGAACAACTGAGAGCCCCGACACACAGGGTCTACCTTATACATTTATTGTTGTGTAGGTTTTATCAGGATTTATGCCACAGTCCTTTCTGAAGCAAAGCTACAGTGGTTTGAAATACCGTTTTCCCCAGCGTGAACAGCATATTTAACAATGTAAATGTAATTACATGACTTAAATCATTACCACACAGTATAAGGATACAGTGGTCATCAGTGCCTGCTACTATCTTTCAGCATTGTGTTCATTTCTGTCCTAGTGAACTTTTCTCTCTTGAGCATTTTTGTACGGTAGCTTAATAAGGGCAGACTTTCTAATGGTTCACGCTGAGCTACTCATCCAGTATTCAAGAGACACCCTTAGTATTCAATCATGTTAATTCTTGCTCCCTAACTATTTTTTTTTTTATGTTAAGCTGATATAAAGTTGATATTCTCCCTGAATGGTAATACAGCTCCTTATCCTTGAAATTTTTAAACTTGTTTAATGCCTTTCCCACTGTTTGAAGATAATTAATTTCTTTCTGAGTTAAAAAATCTAAGAAATGAAACAAGCTTACAGACTTTACCTTTGAGTTCTGATTCATTTCCATTTTTATCCCTTTTTTTTTTATTAATGGCCCTTTCAGCAATATGGTAATATCTCCAGAAGGGTATTTTGACCTTATAATCCCTTTTCATACTCGCATTCTTTTTGTAACTACTGGACTAGTTCAGGTAAAAGAATTTTTATTAGTAGTAAAAAGTAGAATGAAAGATTAATCTCAAAATCCTTAGCATCTAAGTTTTTTTCATCAAAATGCATACATTAAATCTGTTCAATGTATCTTTTGAATTGCCTCTATTCTTATATTTACCAGTTATTGTCCTTAGAACTTACTTATGTTCTCTGCCTGTTTTCATGAGGAAGGAAATTATGAGAAGTATGATAATCTAGTCCAGCCCAAACATTTAGGACATGACATCACACCTTTTTTTGGAGGGTGAGATTATGGGTATTAATTCCTAATTTACTATGCCTCTTGTATATATTCCTGTCTTCCATTCCTCCCACATTTGAAGAATAAATAGGACAAATAAAAAGGACTGTAACAAGTACACTGGAGATCTACCTGAAATTTGTTTTCCCTTACACAAGGATAAAAGGCAAGCCTCTATGACCTTTTGGAAACAGGAGTTTGTGATATTTAGAAGCGTTGTCTGTAACCATGCTGTTTATAAAACAGAAACAAAATCAGTGTCTACTAACAGTGGTTACTGCTCAGTTTGTTTCTCACAAGTCTCACTAAAGTTATTACAAAATGCCTCAAGTTTCTTTAATCATTCACTGAAAAGTAAATATAACATTTTGGGGTTTTTTAAAATCAATGTCGTACACTTCTTTGGAAGTGAGTCAGAGGAGAGACATAACTTTGGGAGTATTTTTAAGAGATACTCTGCAAAACGAACTTTAAATCTACTCCGTTTACACATTTTTTAAGTATCTCAATCTTATTGGTTCCTGCATGAAAACATTCTTTTCTGTTTCAGAACACATTTGAAAAAATTACTTCAATACACATTGTCATATAACATTAATCTTATATTTCATCATTAACCATTATTTTTTGACAAATATTTCAACTAAGAAAAAAGAAGACATTTTTTTCACAAATAAGCAAGCTAGTTGCAAACTTTTTGGATAATAATTCCCTACAAACAGGCCATTTGCTAGTATAAGACTCACTCCCCACAAGTATTTTACTAATATCCCTGGCACACATAGGCTGGTATAACTTAATATAGAGGTACTGAACCCTCATTCCTTATCTAGGTTCAGCTTCTAAAGTTCAAGTGAGAGGTTCCTTTCAGAAATGGAAACAATATCAGGAGAATACTGGGGCAACTCCCTTTATCAGCACTGGCTGGGGGATGAACGGATCAAGAGCAGCCCTGCTGAGAAGTGTTTGGGGTGCTGGTGGGTGAGAGGCTGGACATGACCCAGCCATGGGCACTCACAGCCCAGAAAGCCAAACATGTCCTGGGCTGCATCCAGAGCACCGTGGGCAGCAGGGCCAGGGAGGGGATTCTGCCCCTCTGCTCTGCTCTGGTGAGACCCCACCTGGAGCACTGCAAACTGCTGTGGGGTACTCAGCTCCAGAAGGACATGGACCTGTTGGATGAGTTCAGAGGAGGCCACCATGGCGATTAGAAGGATGGTGCTCCTCTCCTATGAGAAAACGTTGGGAGAATTGTGTTTATTCTACCTGGAAAAGAAAAGGCTTTTGAGTAAGCTAATTGCAGATTTCCAGTACCGAGAGGGAGCCCAAAAGAAAGATGGAGAGAGACTATTTACAAGAGCATGTAGTGAACATGGAGGAATGAATGTAGAGAACAAGGAGGAATGAATTCGAACTTAAAGAGAGGAGGTTTGGATTATATATTAGGAAGAAATTCTTTGCTGTGAGATTGGTGAGGCACTGGAACAAGTTGCCCAGTGAAGTTGTGGATACCCCCTCTCTGGGAGTGTCCAAGGCCCTATTAGATGGAGTTTTGAGCAACCTGGTGTAGTGACTCTGGCCATGGCAGGGGGGTTGATTTGGAACTAGATGGTTTTTAATGTCCATTGCAACCCAGGCCATTCTACGATAGATTCTATTCTATGAATATGTGCATACCTTGACTCAGTGATAAGATGAAGTGACATTTGTTGTGACTCATTCAGATCTTATTCTTCTGTTCTGTCTTGCACGTTTCCATTCATTTACTTGAAGGGTCACTGGAAAGCTTGCCCTGAAAATAGTTTTTTTACTTGGCAATGGTAGTACCCATAGAAAGTAGTACCCAAAAACATGATTAGAGCTCTATGGATAGCTCTGTGAAATCTCTTCTGAGCTCATTAGTCTTTTACAATAGCGGGAAAGAGAATGGGTTTTAGTCTCTCAGCTTTGCTGAGAGGAAGCAGAGTAAGCTCTTACTTTTTAATGCTAGCTAGTGACACCAAGTAGTTTCACGTGACCTCCACTTTAGAAGTATAATTCAGCACAGTAATTATATCTCAACATATAAATTTAACTTACAGCTAGAGTGCCTAATATACCCAGAGTTCACACTATAATGTATAGCCCTTTTTATAATCTCACTGCTCTTTTCTATAGCATGAATTAATGTGCCATGAGTCAACAGTCATTGTAATATTCAAGGGGAGAAAATGTGTTTATATCCATTCTGTCTTTGTCTCCAACCCATTTATTACACATCCAACCCTGAAGATGTTTTTAATTAGTTGATAAGAATGGCAAATAATAAAATTCATGAACATTTTATTACAGTGTGTTTGAGTATTAATTGTTGCCAATTCATCAACCCTAAAGCACATTAGTTCTGGAAAGATTTATTTTATCTGTTCTATATTTATGAGTACAAACTCATCTTCAAAATAATAGTAAACAAAAATATCTTTTGAATATAAATTTCAGCACTGATATTCTCCTATCTGAAGCTGGCTTTAAATGCTCTTCTAGGAAATAGGGCTCCATCCTCAGCCCAGTTTTTTTCAACGTCTTCAGTAAGGACTTGTACACAGGATATGAATGAATACTAGGTAAGTTTGCAAACGACAACAAATTGTGAGAAGCTGCCAACTCTCTTGAGGGCAGAGAGGCCCAGCAGAGAGACCTCGACAAATTAGAGATGGGCAATCACCAACCGTATGAAGTTTAACAAAGGCAGGTGCTGGATTCTGTGTTGAGGCCGACAGCTAGTCTGAAGGCTTCACAGATCCTAAGTTGGAGATGGTTAGCTTCTATTCGTGAGAAAAGCCCGTGAGAAGAAAAACAATTCATTTCTACCCTTGAAAATGTAGTATCAACAGAAGCAAGAAATCCAAACAATAGAAGGACAAAACCAGCAACATACAGCTGCACCTGTTATTTTTCTGAATGCTTGAGTGCCTACGCTATAGATGTCCAATGGTATTATATTGTAGTTAATATAGCCAATGAATCTATTGTAGTAATTTAGTAGCCAATGGATATGTGACAGGAATGATAACATACCAGAAGTCTATAAAAAGAAGCTGTCTTTTTGAATAAATGCTCTTTTGCCCATAACGGAGGCTCTGTCTGTGTGTGTTTCGTGGCCGCCCCACAGCGACAGTTCTGCACCTGGGATGGAACAACCCTGGATGTACAGACAGA
>VXBT01013584.1:228-17316 GCA_013400235.1 Oriolus oriolus
TGTCTTTGCTTTATTTCTGAAAGATTGGGGCCTGGCCGGAGGGGCTCGGGGAGGCATCGCGCACCCGGCCAGCATCCCTACCAGATGCACTGCCCGCAGGCGCTTTGTGCTTCCCTGCGTCCTCCCGGCTTTGCTTTTAGCGACCCTTCCATGTGCTCAGTCCGTCGTGCCCTGGTGGGAGCCTGCGGCCTCGGGTTGTCTCTTGGGAAAGGCTTCTCAAATCTGTCGGGGTTTCAGCGCCATGTGTTCTTGCCCTAAATAAAAGGTGAAATAAGCAATGGCCACTATTAACCTTTGATCTCCAAATAAGACCTTGCAGAGCTCCCAGGTGTGGAGCTAATCCACGTGCACCTGAGGACCAGAGTCACTTCTTAGCAGTGCTGCTTGAGGGCATGCTCAGGTTGCTTGCTCCCAACCTCAACACCTGTCTAGTCATTCACTAAATTACAAACCTTTCTCAGGAGGAAATGGAGAAGTAGATCAGTTACAGTTTACCTTTCAGGTATGTTTGCTGTTTACAGAGAAGTTAGAATTTTAAAAGTTGCTGAAATGAATTTGGAGAGGTGCTCTTAGCGATTTTCAGAGACTTTTCAAAACAGAAATTGCCTTCATAAAGTGGTGGAGAACATACCCATCTAGGAGGGATATTCATATTAGAAGTGTTTTGTCGGGTTTCCAGTTTGTGCTGCTTTGCCTTATGGCCTTGTGCCACTTCTCTCTTCCAGCTGGACTCTTCCTGTCATTGAGACAGACCCCAGGAACTTTAGATATCTAGAGTCCGTTGTCACAGTTGAGTAAATGCTCTTGCAGCACTCCCTGAGCGGAGATGTCCCCACAATTAATAAGACCCTTGGCTGAACTTAGCCATTGGAGACTGTATTCCTCATTTGTACGCCTGTCACTTTGCCCAAAGTTGAAAGAAAGAGCTGATGTGTTCATTGGAGCTTATAATTGCCGTGGGAACTTTTAGGTTGCATTCAAGGTTGATGTAGGTTCACTAACATAGTGACTTATGTGGAAGTGTGCACAGAAAATCCACGGGCAAGCAGTGCACTAGTGGCACTGACTGACTTCAGGTGTGTAACAGAGTGGCCTGACCTGACTTGTTATATTCTGAACTTCTAGGGCTTTGCTGAAGTTGGTTTGCATTTGTCCAGAAGGCAATGGACCATGCCAGAGCAGCAATCTCTAACTTGGTAAGACATAGTACCCCAGTGTTATTTGTCTCTTGGTGGGCTGACGATACTGCAAAAGAAAGGTTCAACAACATCCATGTATGAGATTGTATAATATTCTTTCTGTATTTTTCCATGTGGTTGGTTATCTGTTTGAACATACACTGGTTGTAGAATTGAGTGTAGCTATTGTGTGCAACAGGTGGCTGTGTTGATGGAACTGTATGAAAGATATTTGATCAGTAGTGAGCTATATTTATTCAAAAAAATATCACTACTTATCAGTAGCGGAGAAGATGATGAATCCAAAGCAGTCTTGGGTGCTGCTGTGTGGGTGGTGAGCCAAATGTCATTGCAAGTAGCTTGCCATGATAAGGAAGTGGCTCAAGTGGTGCAGTGCTGGTGGGGTTATCATTAACTGCTATCATGTCTTGGGTCTCTCAGAAAACTGGTAAGAAGAGGGGGACAGGCCTTGAACAAAGTTGCAGAAGGAAGTGCTGCAGAGGAAGCAGTTCAAATGCTGCTGGGACAATCAACATGTGTTCTATTGTTACTTGGGGGGTGGGAATTCAACCTCAAGTCCAGCATTTGAAAGCAACCTGTGCTTGAAACAAATGTGCAGGAGGAGGAACTTCTGAACTTGTTCAGCCAAGCCTGCTGGTCCTAGAGAGCTTGGATTGTGAAATGACCCGAGGCTAGGACTGCGAGTGTGGTGGTTTGTCTCTGAACAAGAATGGAGGATATGTGGGGTTGGGGCATGTTCTCTGTGTGAGGACATGCCTCAAGTGTGAGAGAAGCCAAGCTGTGGAGCAGCTGAGCAGGGAGAGTGCTAGGACAGACTGCAGTGTTGCCCTTTCCGAAATCTGAGCAGGCAGCCACTTCATTGTGGGTAGCATGGGCCAGAGTGGAACTGCGTGTCTAAAATGATATTGGTTTCTTTTGTCCAAGCAAGCAGATATCTGGTCTCTTCACTTCCAGCTCTGACATGTAGTTCGAGAATGAGCTGAGAACTGTGGAGGAGCCGCTGAGGTTGTAACAGGGCTTGGGTGCTTGTCACCAGCTGCTTCACCAGTACAGGGGAGAGGGCTGCAGGAGTGCTGCTCCCAAAGCTATTCCTTTGGCCTTTTAGCCAGTCTCACTCCACTCTCCAGCACAATCATGGCTGCAGGCAGTTTCAGCATCTCTAATGGAAGCTGAGTGGTTCAGCCAGTGCCTGGCTATGCCTGGAATTGAGTTAATCTGAGCAGCTGCCTTGTCCACGGGCTGCTGTTCTGTGGGGGGGCTGTGCCTTGCACCTGTTTAGAAAACGTGGGCTGCAGATGGGAAGCTCTGCTGGGGCACTGGTAAAAACCTGTCAAACGGTGCCAGTCTTTGGTGGGTGAAAGAGGTGTAGCCTCAGCTTTCATGTTAGCTGAGGTAGCACGATGCCCATGGGTCATCTCTCTTCAGCCCAGCTGCTTTGTAACAGTGCCAATAGTGTAATTTAAGGGTAGCCTTAGGCAGTTTAATACAAAATTATCCGGGTGCTGGACGCGAGTATTTACATCAAAGTGGATGTGGCTCAAAGGCACAGCCATGGACGGTTGCCTTCCCTTTCCTCTGTCTTCATCAAAGTGCGAGTTGTACCCATTGAAGTCAGATCTGTGTTCTGCTGATTAAGACCAGGAGTTTCTGTTTGACTCAGCCTCAGCCATGGGGTCACGTGGGAAATGCCGATGCCATTGGCTGCTGCATATCTGTAACAGACTCCAGGCTAGACTCTGATCAGTGTGGCTTCAAACTTGTGCAGGGTAAACGGAATCTAAATAGTCTCTGGAGACCCTGAGTGGGCCTGAGTCTTCACTGTGTTTAAAGCATCCAGCCTGATTTACTGACAGACCAAACGCTCGCTGCACTGCAGCAGTTGTAGGTGGACAAGCAGTGTTTGGGCTGGAGCACAGGTGCAGCTGGCTGCAAGGACTGTAGGCTGGTGTAGCCAGCTCTTCCATGACATGACTGCCTTTCCACACAGTTTGGTGGCGAGCCAACATCATACACACGCTTCAGCATTGCCCGGCAAATGGATGGAGACAACAGCCACGTGGAGATGAAGCTGGCTGCTGATGATGAGGAAGGAGGGGAAATTGGGAGACCAGAGCACCTGCATGACAGCATGCCTCCTCCACGGAGGAATGGCAAGAACCTCTGCTTCCTAGTCATGGCAGCTGTCCTCCTCCTTTTGATTGGTAAGGAAGGGTGGGAGGCAGCTGCATGAAGTGGACTCTGATATTGTACGTAATCCAAGGCTGTTAAATTTGAATCTGTGTTGTTTTGGAAGATAATTCAACAACTGGGATGCAGGCTGCAGCCTCTTGTCACTAAATATGTCTAGCTCAGACTTACGGTGCAGCATTGACACAAAGAATGGTGGAGTTTGGCAGTGGAACTGTGACTTAGCTAAGGGGAAAACTGGTCCACGTGGAAGTTTTGGTTTTCCCTCCATTGACTCCTAACACTTCTGTAGAGATGTGGGTCAGCAGATGAGTACAGCCTTCAGTACTTGTCTCTTAAGGGTTTTAACACTGCCATTGGCCTAAAGTGAACATTCTCCTTCCCAAGTGGTGCTGGAGGGACTCTGCCAAGCGCAAGATCAGATTTACAGTGCCCCTTAAAACATGCCAGCTCAGGCAAAATGTCAGGCTGCATACTTCTGTCTGTCCTTGGGTAAGCCAGCTTGTCAAAAATGATGTGAGAGCAGAGATGCATCTTAACCCTGAAGCTGAGTGGTGGGGGGCTGGTTCAGTCATCTTTCTGCAGCACAAAGAAATACCTGCTCTGTCCACAGGATTTCTCATCGGCTACTTGAGTTATCGTGGACGAATGCAGAGGGTTAACAGGTGTCTGGATGGAAGTGGCAACTGCGAGATAACTCCTACTGCATCCTACTTCTCAGATGATGGAACAGAGGAAGAAGAGGTTCCTGGACCACGTATCGTATACTGGCCTGAACTCAGAAAGATGTTGTCAGATAAACTGTCAGCTACACGTCTTGAGGCCAACCTGAGGTAACAGTTCCAGAAAGCTTAGCTAGAGCTTTGAGAGAGGCACAGCCTGTGAGCAGAACTCGAGCTCATTTGGAGAACAAGGGCCTTACAGGTGATGCAGGGTGGGGTGTGTTAAACACAGGCTTAAATGGCTTTGCAGGCTGCAGCGCAACCTGGTGCTGTAGCCTAAGCTATGCATGTATCTGTTACCTACAGGCAAAGAGAAGGTAAGAGTTCTTTTGAAGCTGGCAAGTTTGAAGATGAGAGCACTGCCAGCTACATTCATGACCAGTTCATCAGCCTGCGCTTGGATGACGTGTGGAATGATGAGCACTACATCAGGCTGCAGGATAAAGGCAGGTACGTTAATGAAGAGATGCACGTCTCTTCCATATAGCATGGATACCCATAGTCTTGAGCAAACGTGGTTTCTGCTTAAAATGATGTGAAAATTGTGAGCCAGTTACCGCTCTCCAAAGATGACCTCAGTCTAGCCAAGCAATAACTGCTCCTGCCTCTTCTCAGGCTTTCTAAATCCAGAAGGTCTGATAGCAGCACTCTGGATGTTTCCTGGGGCAGCTGTTTCCTCCAAGTATGCTTAGGAAGCGGAGAGAAAACAAACTTGAGTGAAAACTCAGCTGAAAGGCGGATTCCCTGTGTCTAAAACTGCTAGCACAGGCAACTCTGTCTTGTCACCCAGAAAGGGCTGCACACCTGGCAGTGGCTCCTCCAGTAGCTCAGGAGGGTGTCAGTAGGCATTGTGTTGTCTGACAACTCGCACCCTCATGTGTTACTTGCCCCTTTTTGTCAGGGGAAATGAGTTTGCTTAGCTTCTCTTAGGAGGTGACTGAGAGACATGGAAGCAGAGGTTCTTTCTGCTACTTGTCTTAGAAATCAGCCTTCATTAATGTCTCTGACCAGCTCCAGAGATTCTTGCATGGAAGTACTGGGATGAGTCTGCCTGTTTCAGGCTCTGTTGACTTGATCAGAATTGTTAGAGCAGACTGAATACAGTCAGAACACTGACTCAGAATACTGAGTTAATTAAATTCTTGTGTGAAAGAGTATAACGCTGTCTCTCTACATTTAACAGTAGCAACAACCAAGTGTTCATTGTAGAAGATGGTGTAGAAGAGTTACTGGAGAGTCCTCACGCATATGTGGCATACAGCAAGAACGATACAGTTATTGTAAGTGACTCCAGGAGGATCCTGGAAATGTGTCTGCACGCTTACAGAAATATGTCCAAAATAAGTCCCTTTAAGATATGGAATGTATAAAGCCCTCCCCAGTTAAGAGAGCTGGGCAGGGTGGTCAGAGTGGGGAGAGGAGTGGGCCCACATGGTGTTCTTACTGCAGCAAGATGCAGGAGTAACTTTAAACTTCCCCGCTGGGATCCAGACAGGAATCTTGGCAGAAGTGCTGCTGCAACAGGCATCTTGCATGGGATCAGTTTACACTGCTGAGCTTCAGCTCCCTACTGTTAACAGTAGGCTGTGTCAGGTGTCTTATTGCAATTGGACTTCTGCATTCATGACCAGTGTTTCTATTCCAGGGCAAACCCCTCTATGTGAACTATGGACGGAAAGAGGATTTTCAGCAGATACGAAACATGCATGTTCCAATGAATGGAACTATAATCATCTTCAGAGCTGGAAAAATAACCCTTGCTGAGAAGGTAAGCAGTGTCTGCCCCACAGCCTGGCCAGACTTGGCAACAGGAAGCTATGCTTCCAACTCTTTGAGGCACAGAGGTACGTCTTTCTTCAGGTCTGTAGAACTCACGTATGTAGGATTGTTCCTGCAGGCCTGGTCTTGCTTGTTTGCACTAAGGCTCCATGTGCAGGTCTGGACACTGAGGCTGAGCAGAGCTTGTTACTGTTCGTGGTGCCATTCTTCTTGGCCTCCGGCAATTTGCTGGAACAACCGGGCCTCTGGAGTGATGGGGCTGGGAGGCAGAGGGAGGCAGCCTGGGAGTTCCAGGATGCAGAGCTGGCTAGTATCACTAGATACAGCTGTAAAGCTGCTAGCAGCAGGACAGCCTTGCCTCCAGGGCACCTCTTGCTGCTGTAGCCAGATACTTTGAAAGCTCGGCTGCAGTGTCTCACTTGGGCCCTTGCTGACTCTGGCACTGTGTGTCCAGCTGGTGGCCTTGCATGCTGCTGTAGGGTTCCCTCTGTAGAGAACAGAACCAAATAGCCAAGCAGCCTAAAGGATCCAAGTGCTTCTGTATGCAAGCCTGCTCCATATCTGACCCAGAGCTGCCCTCAGATGGGTGCTCCTGGGGGGGCTGGGGCACAGGACCCTTGGCAGTTGGACTCAGCCTGTCTGCAGGCATCTGACACAGGCAGTGCCAGAAGTGCTTCTGAAAAGTGTGGTCTCTGGTTCTCCAATCCCATTCCCGCTTTTCAAACTGGTGTCCAGGCTTGCAAGACTGTTTGTTCCAGTGGCATACCAGAACTGGGTTGTTGGTGTGTTAAACAGGGACCTGGCTGGTCCAGTCTGCCTCCATTTTCCATGTGAAGATGAGCCTCCAGTGGCTGCTTGTCTTGAGACTAACCTCATCTTGGGAAGACGGAGCATAATCAAAATCAAATAATATTAAATTTTAAGCTGCTCCAAGGAGCAAGTATGAGCTGAAGGAATCATAGACTGAGATGCTGTAGTGTGTCCTAACTGTTCAAAAGGTGTTAGACGCAGTTTGCCTGGAGTAGGGCTGAGCTGCTAGGATTCAGCTGCCTTGTGTATCTGTCAGGTAGCTGTTAAAATCTGTTGTGGAGTTGGGCACTGAGGAGCACATCCCTTCACACCATTACTCCATGTTGTTGCCTGGACTCCCCTTGCTTGCAGTGCAGATGTGCAGTTAATGTTTCTCTTTGCTGCAGGTTGCAAATGCCAGAGAGGAAGGAGCAGTTGGTGCCCTGATGTACCTGGGCCCCTCAGATTACAAGAACACAGATTTGCTTGTCCCCTTTGGACATGTGAGTATGCAGCTGGCTCTCCTGTTCTCGAGAACCTCTCTGGCTGTGGGGGAGTCCCGCAGGCCTCTGGCTCAGCAGTGCCCTTGTGTAGGTGAAAACTGTCGGACTCTGGTGAGACTTGAGGACTCCTCTTGCTTTTCACAGGCCCACCTTGGAACTGGAGACCCTTTCACCCCAGGCTTCCCTTCTTTCAACCACACCCAGTTCCCACCAGTGGAATCTTCTGGACTACCTCGCATTCCTGTTCAGACTATCTCTAGCCAAGCAGCAGCCGCGCTATTCAGGTAACTGTTTCTCCTGTCTTGCAGGCTGAGGTGCTGTGGCCTGCTGCAGGAGCGAGGATGGTGTTGAGGTGCTGTGAGACAGAGCTCTCTGCTGCTCTCTGCTGTGTGTGGCAGGGAGCATGTTCTGGAACTGGCTGGAGAAGTGTCAGTTGTGTCCGTGTCTCACGCCTTAAAGATTGAACTTAAATCTAGAGTTGGATTCCTCTTGGCCTCTGCATCTTAACCCCTCCCTGCATAATTAGTGGTACAGAACTGCAAGCTCTCTCCTAGGCAGGCCCTGAACAAGGTTGCACCTGCAGTTGCAGGTGTGCATTTTTCACACGATAGCTAAATGAGGTCAGAGCTGGATAATGAGTTCAAAGGATCTTCCTTTTTCTCTCAGAAAAATGGATGGAGAAACATGCCTTGAGGAGTGGACATCTGGTTTCGTGAGATGTAAGGTGACAGTGAGCAGCAGCAGCAAGATGACAGTGAAGCTGGCCGTGAACAACGTTATGGTGGACAGGAAGATTCTGAACATCTTTGGTGTTATCAAGGGATTTGAAGAACCAGGTAACAGCAGCTGCATCGTGGCTCAGTCTTGAGAGGAGCCCTTCCTCTCCTGTGGTCATTGGGATGTGACAGCTGCTCCCAGACAGACAACAGTTCTTTCTCAGCAGAACCAGGGCCTTCTCCTGAGGATCAAAGAGAAAACTGAACCGGGCTGCCAGGGAAAGGCTAAATGAAAGCACTCAGTGTGCCAGATTCAGGGATCAGACTGCAGACTCTCTTCCTAGTACGGAAGCTGAAAGCTGCTCTTCTCATAAATGGTGTTTGCAGTCTGAAGCTTGCAGCTCAGGTCTTGATCCTTTTCTCCTTTACAGATCGGTACGTTGTGCTCGGAGCCCAGAGAGACTCCTGGGGACCAGGAGCGGCCAAGGCTGGCGTTGGCACTGCCATCTTGTTGGAGCTTGCCCGTGTGATCTCGGACATGGTGAAAAATGGTAAATACTTGGGAACAAAAGCACGACGGTGGGAGGTGATGCAGGTCTAGCTCTGTGTGTGTTAACACTGGAGAGCCCAGTTGCAAAGCAGTCCTTTAGAAGGTGTAGAGAATCTGAGAAAGCTTCCTGAGAAGCTGTTAACTCGTCCGATACACCTTGTCTGCAGTGAGCACTCACTTCCAAGGGAATGCCTGCCTGTATCTGCTATGGCTCAAATTCAAGAGTGTCCTTGGATAACACATGATGCAAACCTTAAACTTGAGCTGTCTGTAGGGCAGCCAGGCCTGTAATGGGAAAACTCTGAAGTGTCTGACCAGCTGGAGCAGTGGGGACTGCATGGTGGCACTTAGTGTGAGCACACTTGTCTCCGGGGTTAATTTTGGGCTCAGGCAGCTAAACAAAACAGGGTGGAAATGCAGACAGCATTGTTCTCCTGCGCCGCTCTGCAGCATGTGGGGGCAGGGTACAGTGTCCATGCAGAGTGCACATTTCTCTGCAGCAGCGCTGTCTCAGGAGCGGGCAATTCATCATCCCAGGCCCGCAGTGCTAATCTGCATCTCCGTGGGGGAAGGGCAGACATCTCAGTCTCTCTCTCTTTACAGATGACTACAAACCACGGCGCAGCGTTATCTTTGCTAGCTGGAGTGCGGGAGAGTACGGAGCTGTGGGCGCTACCGAGTGGCTGGAGGTACTGTGTGTTTAACAGAATTCTGCAGGATGGCTGCGCAGTTGTTCCTGTGCATTAAACATCCTGGTGTTGGACGGCTACTGCTCATCTTATTGAAATACTCGTTTTGTTCTAGGGGTACGCCACCACGCTGCATGCCAAAGCCTTCACTTACATCAACTTGGATACTGCAGTCCTGGGTAACCTGCTGCTCTTTGAGTTTCTCGAAATTGGGTGGGACTAGAATAGCTTGAACAGACATCCCTTAACCTCTAGGAATGGGGGCTGTGCCAGAGGTGGCTGGTTGGTGTTTGGCTGAAGAATGGCATGACTCCATTTATTCTCCAGCCGTCATTGAAGCTGGGAGGCTGATACAGCCTAAGCCATGAGGAGTCAGCTCTGCTAAATTGCCGTAGACTGTCCTGTGTCTTTTGACGACCCTTTGGCAACTGTAGCTATAGATCAGGGCTGGGCAGCTCTAGCAGTAGTGGTTGATTGTGCCAGTATTTTAAATACCCTTTCATTTTTTGCAGGCTCCAAGCATATGAAGATTTCTGCTAGCCCGTTGCTCTACTCGTTGCTGGAGACAACTTTGAAGAGGGTGAGTTGAAGGGCCTTGGTCTGATCAAGGTGACCGTGGTTTTAAGGAGGAACTGAAAGCAGACAGAGCTGTGCTGGGTCACTTTCTCCACCGGACACCTTCTGAGGAGAAAGACCCATTTAGGAGGAAAACCTGGGATATTCTGAAGGGCCCTGTCTGAAATCAGCTGGGCTCTGGGAATTGCAGTTCACACATGCAGAATCTAAAATGAGCAAATGCCACCGTTCAGTGGCAGATGTGCCTGTGTGGAGGAAGGTCAGGGGAGCACACCTGACTCTGGCATCTGCACAGCAGCCTAAGCTCCAGGATGGACCTGGAAGCCCAAGCAGAGGTCAGAACAAGTGCAGTGACTGTCATCTCCATGCAGGTAAAGGACCCCACAATGGATTCGAGATACCTGTATAGCAGAGCTGGCTCTGACTGGGTGAAGAGAGTGTAAGTGTTGTCATCCATCTCTCTGGGAAAGCAGATCTCTCCATAAAGGAGCAAACCTTATGGATTCTGCTTGAGTGTCATACTGCTGTCTGGGGTGGGCTCTACCTTCTGATGTGGGGTCAGGCAAGCATGAACAGTACAGCACTAACTGCTGCCCCAAGCTGGCTGAGGCAGCCCAGACACTTTCCTGCAGGACAGGAGCAGCCTTGTACCAAGTCCAGTGGCAGGGAAATGGACAAGTAGATCCAGGGATTTGGTTGGGAACCCTTCAGTCTTGTCTAGACAGAGTAGTCCAGTTGGCTCAGAGCTTCAATTGTAGAGCTTGTAGCTTTTCTCCTGGGGTGCCCAAACCAGTTGGTAACATCTCAGCACTTATCTTCTGCAGCGTTCCCCTTGATCTGGATAATGCAGCGTTCCCTTTTCTGGCCTACTCAGGAATCCCAGTGGTTTCCTTTGGTTTCTACGATGTAAGTAACGTGTGCTTGCCTGGTGTGCCCATTCCATGCAGAGTGCTGTAAGGACATCTGCTCTCCGGGATGGCAGAGCACAAGGTGCTGTCCCAAGCTCATTGTCTTTGCAAGAGTCTCTCAGAGGGAGGAGGTGCAGACTCTGAACCTGGTGGCTGTGGCAGTACTTGCTGTCACAGCTGCTCCTGGGACAAGGCTGGCCTACAGTCTCTGCTCTAAAGTACTGAATACTTGCGGGTTTTTGGGGAGAGGGGTCACTTGCTTTTCTGGAGGCTCAGAATCAGAAGCTAAAAGCAGTAGAAAGATGTCAATCTGTTGCTGCATCAGTGAAAGACTGTTCTACAGCCTGCTGGTCAGCAAGCAGAGGGCATTGTGGAAGTGATATTGCCCAGGGCAAGTACTTACCTCAGACTGTTTGGGTCTGCTGCTGCAGCTTGGGGGTGACATCAGCCCAGCAGCCTGCCCTGTTACGGCAGGTGTGCAGCTGGGAGCCTTAGTGATAGCAGCTCCCTCTCTTAGGAATGCCTGGGGTTTGTTAGTGTCAGACTTGTTTCACAAAAACACTCGAGTCATCCTGACGGGAAGGGTTGGAGGGTGCTGCAAGCACCAGACTGGGTGGTGAGATTTGCCCACCTACACTTCTGCAGTGAACTCTGAGGGGGTAAATGTCTTTGGGTCTAAATAACAAGCAGAACATCCTGCTGGTCGCTGGAAGCTGCGAGGGATGAGATGCAGGAGCTCCATTCCCTTCGCAGTGCTTTGAAGTTTCGCCACTTGAGTCTTCCTCCTTAGCAGCGCAGGGAGATGGGATGTGGTGGAAGTAACAAGTAACCTGTGGTGGGGGATGAAAAAAGTCTTAACTGGAAAAGCATTCTTGGCTAACTTCAATACCTTCTTTCTTGCAGGAAGGTGATGAATATTCCTTTTTGGGCACTACTCAGGATACTTTGGCTAACCTGAAAGCGAAGACTGACCAGTTGTATCCTCTCATGCGTACTGCTGCGGAGGTTGCTGGACAGATAGCTCTCAGGCTGATCCATGATCATGAGCTCTTCCTGGACTTTGATAGATACAGTGAAGAACTGCTGTCATTCCAGGAGAAGATTTTGCCCTTCGATTCTGAAGTGAAGGTAAGAAGGACTCTAAGTTCACCAAATCCCTGATGATCGTGGGGCCATGTGCTAATAAGGCCCTGTGCCAGTGGATACAGAAGGATGGACATCTTTCCCTTTAAGACATAAAAGGGTAGCGAAGTGTGACCGGAACTGATGTTCTTATGGAGCAGTGCAAGCAGAGTAGCTGTGGCAGACAGATTTAGCTGATCTGGCTGTCGTGAGCTCTTGAGGAAGTGGATGTGAACAGTTTCTCTTCTGGTTATCATTCACAGCATAGTGCAGCTTTGCATCTCATTTGCACCTCTGCTGAAAGTCTATGAGAAACTGTGGGTAGGGAGTGACCTCAGAAGAGCCTGCCAGGAACTTGTTCTGCTACTTGGCTAAACTGGCAAAAAACCAAACCAAAACAAAAAAAACCCAACAAAAAAACCCAACATTTTCTTTTGGTAAGAGAGCAGCAAAAGAAGAAAATCAGGTTTGCTAACAGCTCCTCCCTTGTAGGCACTGGGGCTGACCTTGAATTGGCTGTTTTATGCCCGTGGAGACTTCCAGCGAGCTGCAGATGCACTGAGAAGAGACATCGCAAACAGTGACAGGGAAAACAGGATTGTCCGCAGAGCCCTGAATGACAGGATAATGAAGGTGGGTATCTTCAACTGGTTTTTCTTCCTTCACAAAGGAGGAGAGTGCTGGCTGGGATGGGCCTTTCCCTAAGGGGCCGTGGGCACTGTGCAGACTGGTGTCACCTCCACTTGCTTAGTGGCAACATGACAGAGTTCTGTGCTTGCCCACGAGAGAGGGTCTGGCCCTTGCAGAGCTGCTGTGGGAAAGGGCTGAGAGGGGGTCAGAGGTTGGCAGCTTGTCTTGGAGCAGATAAGGAAAGAAAATCTTGGGACATGAGAGTATAACCGGAAATTTTGCACCTCTACTCAGGTGGAATACGACTTCCTCTCCCCATACCTCTCACCAAAAGATGCTCCCTTCCGCCACATCTTCTTCGGCAAAGGCTCCCACACCCTGCAGAGTCTGCTGAAGAACCTGGAGCAGCTGGGGGTCAACAAGGACAGCGTGGATGTGAACAAGCTGAAAGAGCAGCTGGCCCTAGCGACCTGGACCATTAAAGGGGCTGCCAATGCTTTAGTGGGTGATATCTGGAATACAGACAACGAAATCTAAACACAGCAAACACCTGGATTACCCGTCTAAGGTACAGGAGAGCTGTGTGCTCTCACGGGGAGCACAGCTTCCTTCCTGGCCCCGGCCCCAGCAGAAGGCCTTGCTGTGTAGATCTAGTTCCACCTGTAGCAACACACACAAACTCCCTGTACCTCAGATTAGGCATTGGCATGATTTTTAAATGGCAGCTTCCTGCAGACTTCCAGTACCTTATATATCGTGAAATCTAACCAAAACCCCCTGAAACCTAAGTGAAACCCACTCCCTAACATGGCATTACTTTCCTGTAGATATTCTGGTGACATTTTTGACCAAAGCTGACCATCAAATTTAAATCTCACCTTGACAAATTCATAGGAGGCAGTTTGAAAGCAGCACTAAGATTACCATTAAGTCTCCTCTGACCAGGCTCCCATCTGAGCACAGTCCAAACTGGTCACGTACAGCTGCTTATGGGGTTTCCTGCCTCCAGTGCACTTGAGAACTAAGAGCTCAGGTGTTTCCTGAACCTGGTACCTTGAGTGGGGAGGTGCCTCGTCTTTTCAGGCTTTTAATTGCTGGCCACCTAAACCTAGTGACAAAACAGGGAATGGATTCCTCTGAACACTTGTAATGAGGATCCCTTCTCTGGCAGGAAGCTGCAGAGAGCTGCAGTTCAAAAATTAAACAATGTAGTAATAGCCCGCAAGTGCTGGATTATCAGCAAGCCCTGAAGTGCCCGGCCTGCCCTTACTCAACAGCAGGGTCCCAGTGACATCTTGCAGGCTTGCGTCTGCCAAGGCAGGTATCAATACCCAGGGAAAATGACTCAAAGGTTATCCAATGTCCCTTTTATATCCTTGGCTGGCACCTCAGCAAGTCCTGCAGCATTGAGAAATGGCTTTAGACTGGCACTTCAGACCTTGCTGCTCAGGGGCCTTGTGTGAAATCGAGTCTCTTGCTGGCCAAACCCTGTTTGACTGATGTCATTTTGCAGGTTGGCTCTTGTTTGGCACTGAGATATTTATTTCTTTATTTATTTATCAGTGACAGTGTTCACTATAAATGGTGTGTTTTTTTATAGAAGATAATTATCGGAAGCAGTGCCTTCCATAATTATGACAGTTATACTGTCGTTTTTGAATAAAGCAGCATCTGCTATTACAATCAAACATGATACTGGAACTTTGCATTTAAAATAATCAAAACAAGCCCCTCAAAAAGTTTGGAAAACTAGCAGTTAAGCTTTCTGTGGCAAAAACACCCCTCTGGAAGAAACTTGAAGGTGCAGACCTGGTAGTGAGTTTCCAGGTTGCGCTCCAAAGTAATCCCTGAAATGCTGAAAACGTGGGTGGAAATTCCAGTACCAGAAATTTGGCTTCCTTGCAGGGTCTGCGCCCCTCTGTGGGCTTCAGACATCTTCCTGCTCCCCTTTCTGGATGCCGTGTGCTCTCTCAGGGAGCACAGCTTCCTTCCTGGCCCCGGCCCCAGCAGAAGGCCTTGCTGTGTAGATCTAGTTCCACCTGTAGCAACACACACAAACTCCCTGTACCTCAGATTAGGCATTGGCACGATTTTTTAAAAGGCAGCTTCCTGCAAACTTCCAGTACCTTATGTATCATGAAACCTAACTGACATTATCGGGGGCAGTGTCTCCCATAATGTGTAAAGAACAAGGTAGTTTTTGCCTACCACAGTGTTATATCGGAGGCAGTGACCTCCATATGTTGCACTATGGGTGTACGTAATTATCGGGGACAGTGTTTCCCATAATTGTTCTATGCTTATCACGCAATGTCATCTGCGAAGCTTGATGGTTAGTATCTAACATGGATTAATTTCCTGCAGTCCTATTTTTTCACTCTCCTGTGGTGATGCAGATACGAACTTCAGTCTGTTATGTACATTCTTAGGCTCTTCCTTCTCCATAGGCCGAACTGTTTCAAATAGCTGTGCTGTGTTGAACTGGCTTCCTGCCTGCAGTCACGGGAGTGGTGCTTGAGTGTTTAGTGGAAACTAGGCTAGTTAGACTGTGTGCTCTGTGGTGTAGTAAACTTCCTTCCAATCAGTTACAGAGACCTGAGGAATTAAAGGTGAAGGTAGGGCTTGGGGCTGACAGCTGTCCGGAGGGCTCTGGTCACTGCTCTGGATGGGTGCACGTAACACTTTGAGAGGCTGGCCTGCTGTGGCACTGGGAGGGTGCCGGTGTGTGTGCATGGGCTGCTCACTCTCCAGTTCTGGCTGGAAATTCCAGTCTTGCCCCCTTGGGTGTTGCATGGAGGGAGGAAAATCAGTGGCAGCTTTCTAATGGTGCCGCTCTGCTGTGTGACCTGAAGCTGAGCACTGCTGATGTGTGACACCTGCTAAACTGTGCTGCCTGTTCCCAGTGGCTTTTGCCAGCCCTGTACTCTGCAGTTTGATCTGGCGTTTAAACCTAACCTGCAGCTTAGTTTTAACCTAAACTCTGCAGTGTGATCTGGCATGTAAACCTAACCTGAGCGAGTGACCTCAGCCCCAGCAGTAGTCCTTGAGGGAAAGAACATTGTTCAGCTGGAGCTCCACAAGGAGTGGGCAGGGACCAGCCCCCAGCCTAGTTACTGAGCTCAGTGCTCACCAGTTTGGAGGGCTGGATTTTCATCGGTCTCTAGAAACCTGATGCCCAGGCTTGTGCAACTTGTTGGTCTTCCTTAACTTCTCTTAACTCTCTAACTTCCTACAGCCCTGCCTGTGTTAGTGTTTCCTAGTAACATTTCTCTGGATGGCATCTAAGAGCTGCTGTCTGGGAGTCCTCACTGTGGTGTTTGCATGCATCTTGATGTCAGACTTGATCTTGTGCTTTATAGCCAGCAGAGAGAGACAAAAGACAAAGCTTGTCTCCTGGCTAGGCAGCACAGCCGTGACTACTGGGATGTTGGGATGCCTTGCTCAGTGCTGGCATCTGACTGCTGTGGGGTGCTAAACTGTTCCTGGATTACCTGCTGTTTGCTTGAATAAAGTATTTTTGAAGCTTGAACACTCAGCTTCTCTTGTGGGGTTCTGGTTTATCTGCTGTCTGCTTTAATAAAGATTTTGAAGCTTGAACACTCACCTTCTCTTGTGACTTCTTGCAAAGCCAGGCTGCAGTTGGGGCATTGTGGCCATGGGTGAGCTTGGGCAGCTGGAGGGGGGGGGCTGTTGTCCTGCCCTGTCAGGGCTGGTACGTGGCAGCTCCACTACCACCTTGTTGATGTGCAGCAGCAAATCTGAACTTCACAGTGCTGCTCAGCTGAGTCCTGCCTCATCGCAGATAGCTGGAATAAGGACTCTGGTAATGAGGTGGAGGAGCACAACTGTGTGCAAGCCCCCAAACCTCCCCCTCCTTTCATGGCCATGTCCACAGTGCTGGCTCTGAAAAGCCTGCAGTGTACGGGTGAATGATGGGAGAAGGATGAAATGTCAGGTTTCTCCCTGGCTGTGGCCTTGCGGGTCTCTGCTGTTGAGAAGGTGGCTGGATGGGCATGTGGGTGGCTGTGTCCCAGGACGCCAGCACTTTCTCCTGCCTTGTCCCTGCCCCTCCTCATCCTGGAGGTCCCATGGGCCGAGATGCAGATGTAGATACTGCTTAGAGCTCCGGAGTGCTCTTAGAGGGCAGGAGCTGCCTCCTCAGCCCCAGAGGCCTGCTCAGCTGAGACCGCATGGGTTTGGGGCTCTGCATTTAAATGTGTTCAGTTTCCCTCTGCTGTCCTCCCCCTTCCCTCATGCCGGTCTCGCCTTCTGCTTTACAAACACCACATCCCGAGAAGTCGCCCTATTTGGGTGAGTGGCAGCTTCTCTAGGAGCCCAGCTCGCGCTTTATGGGCTGTCCCGGCATAGCTCTGGTCCCTCCTCTTCCCCCGGGGATGATTTACTTGTTGGAAACACGTCGTTTCCCGCAGCTCCTGCCCGCGCCTGGCAGGGCTCTCTCCCTGCGGTAACTGAGCAAAGCGTCCCGAGAGGCCGGGCCGGGGCTGCGGGAGCCCTGCTGCAGCCGGCCAGCGCCAGCCCTGCCGGGGCAGAGGGAACGGGGAACAGCCCCTTCCAGCTCACCTGGGAGCAGGCATTTGGGCAGCGCAGGGCAGCCCGCGTCCCCGGTGCAGCGGATCGGTCCCGGGACCTGGCGCTGCTCCGCGGTGAGTCTGTCCGTGCGTCCATCCCCGTACTCATCCATCCATCCACTTGTCCGT
>VXBT01013584.1:24466-43850 GCA_013400235.1 Oriolus oriolus
GGCGCGGAGGCGAGGAACGTGCCGCAGCGGGGGTGGGCACCCGTGGGCGCGCAGGGGGCAGGCGGCTCCAGGTGTGCGTCGGGCGGAGGCGGGAGCAGGAGCGGGACGGTGCCGCCGGCGGCGCCGCGGTGTTTGCGCACGTGCGGCCGGGCAGGGCGGCAGCCGGGGGTGCTCGGAGGGGACGTGCGTGGGGGGCGGCTGCGGTTGTGCAGNTAGGATGCATCCCTAGCGCTGCAGGGGTGGGTGTGCATGGCAGGGGCGTGCGGGGCACCGAGGGCCGAGCAGCACCTGTGCCGGGGGTCTAGGGGGTTTGTGACTTCCCCACCTCAGGATGGGAGTTTGCTGGCAGGACTCCTTGCCCAGCTCAGAGTCGAGGTCGCAGGATCACTCACTGTGCCTGTGGGTCTATCGCAGAGAGGGAAACTGAGGCACGGGACCTCCCCTGGCATGGTGGGCAAAACTGGGTTCTCATTCCCTTTTGGAAATGCGTACTCCCGGTGTGAGCACTGAACTGGGCAGCCTCACCTGGGATTTGGGGGGACAGGAGGCAGTGTGCCCCGTGCCAGTCCCAGTGGGTGCCATTTCTGCCTGATGAAGGTGATGCTCTGTCGAGGCAGGGCACCCCCCCACCCCCGGTGTCCCCTGAGCTGGGAAGGGGGAAGCTGGCGCGTGGCAGAGGTTGGTGCCGAGGGCACTGTGCCCAGTTGTCCCCAGTCAATGGGCTTGTTGTGCCCGGTACTTGTGCTGCCGGGTGCCAGCTGGGATCCCAGTGGCAGTGGAAGCCCCAGTGGAGACTCCTCCTGGGGATGCACTTAACTCTCTCTTAGCTGGCTCCCTGGCACAGCAATGCCCACGGTTTGGAGGGGCCAGGCAGGCGGGGGCTGTGGCAAGAGGTTGCTGTGGGTCTTTCCTCTCTCATGCTCTGGCTGCCGGCGTGGCCAGCTGTTCTCCCTGGGGAGCCCGCGGGCGGACAGCACTGCTGGGGTTGGGCGCCAGCCCCGCCAGGGAAGGGGAGCGAGCCCCGGGGTGCTGGTGGCACCCCACGGCAGAGCCCCGTGGGGGCTGGCAGCTGGGCAGCGGATATGTTTGCCGAGCCAGAAACTCCCCCCGCAGTGCCCATCGCCCTGGCATCATGCCTGTGGCCTCGGTTGGGGAGCAGAGAGCCGGATGTCTCTTCTGCCTCCCTCCCTCCCTGCTTCCTGGGGGGGAAACTGAGGCCTGGGAGCGCTTCCCAAGGCCGGGGCGAGTTTCCATGGAAATGAGAGCGGGGGTCCGGGCTCCCAGCTGCGGGCGACCGCCGAACAAGGGAGAAAGCGGGACATTGATGGGAGCCCGGCCCCTTGGGCGCTCGTCCCAGCCCGGCTGAAAATAACCCTCCTCGGCAGCGCTGCGGGCAGGCGGCCGGGACCGAACCCCGCTGCCAGCGGGGGGTCCCCAGGAAGCGGCTCCAGCCAGGGGAGTGACCCCCAGCGCTGCCTGCCGCCACCCCCCGCCCCGGCCCCGTTGCGTTGGGGAAGGGGAGGGCCGGCCGGCCAGAGGATCGAGAGCCGGATGGAAGGAGGGGCAGAGCCACAGCCCGCGTCCGGCCGACGGACAGCCCGAACCCCCTGCCCGCTCCAGGGGGGTCTGTGGGGCGGCCGAGCCCAGGGGACATCTCTGTAGCGCAAATGAAGGGGCTGCGGGTGCCCCGGCTGCAGTGAGCGGGCTCCGCCGTGCGACGCCGGCAGCGGGGAAGGGACATCAGCGGTGCCAGGAGCTGGCGGCGGGCAGCCAGGCAGGATGCGACGCTTCCAGGCTTTGCACCGATCCTTCCCCTTCCTCACCCGCTTCCGCCTCTACCGAGTAAGTGTCGACCCCCGCCCCGGGCAGACCCTACCCTGGCCGTCACCCGGCGCTGTCCCCGTCGCCTGCGGGCAGGGGAGCCGCACCTCCGCTCGCCCCGTGTGGCCCTGCGTGCCCCCGTGCGCCCCCGTGCCCAGCTGCTCGCCGCGCCCGCCGTATTTTTAGCCCGGTGCCGAGGATCGTAATTGCCGTGACGCGGCCGAGGGAGCCGAGCACAGCGGGTGAAGACGCCAGGAGCCATGTCGTCTCCCAGGGAAGAGGAGAGGATGGAGTGGGCTGTCGCGCTGTGGAGCTGGGGTGGCGGGTCCCAACCTCCCTCCCGCTCTCAGCAAGAGGAGCCAGAGCCGTATCCCTTTCCAGAAAGGTGGTGGTGAAAGTGGGGGAGAGCCGGGACAACAGGCAGGGATGGGGAGTGGAGGGGAGCATGGGGCTCCGTCTCTCCGTGTTTGTGTTCTGGCACGGCTGGGGGCTGATGCCAGCAACACTGGGGTGCCCTGTACCTCAGCGCTGGAGCAACAGGACCCTCCAGAGACACACATGTTCCACTCTGCCCCCTCCCTGTGTCTGGCCAGTGAGGTGCCACCACCTATGGCAGAGGAGACCCCCTGTGACTCTGTACCGCAACTCAGCCAAGTGTGCGGGCATGCCGGGGGGCCAAGGTGGCTGTCGCTGCTGGGGACAGCTGCCCCTTCTCTGCTCAGCCCCTCCAGCTGAGCGCAGGGAGTTGGGAAGGCACATCTGTCCTGAGGCTCTGCCTCCCTACTGTGTCCCTGGCCCCCCTGCCCAGGGGATAGCCTGTGCTGGAACGGAGGCGTGGGCTGGTATTTCTGTGGGCAGGACAGGGCAGACTGGGGGGCCCTGCCTATCTCTGGGGGTCCTGCTGATGGGGTGCCTCTCCCAGCCTCCCCCAGAGAGCAGGTGACAGGCTCTGGAGATGACTCCATTAGTATCTCTCAGCAGCACCCCAGCCTTGGTTATGAGCCCCTCTGGGTGACTCCCTAGTGGGGATAGGACAGAGGGGAGCGGAGCAGGGTTGCCCCTAACCCGGCATTGTGTCCCAGCAGAGGCTGAGCTGTAGCATGCAGGCGGAGGAGGGCACAGACTGGCTGCTGGAGCTGCTCACCGAGCTGCAGCTGCAGCAGTACTTCCTGCGCATCCGAGACGAGCTCAACGTCACACGCCTCTCCCACTTCGAGTACGTCAAAAATGAGGATCTGGAGAAGATCGGCATGGGGCGCCCCGGTGTGTACATCCCCCCCAAACCTCTCCCCTTACCCCCAGCTGGATGTGCAGCATCTTTTGGGAAGCCCACAGGAGCATATGGGGCTGGAGGGGACCCCTACCCCTGACTGGCTTGTGACAGTCACTGTGTCCCTGTGTCCTCCAGGCCAGCGGCGGCTGTGGGAGGCAGTGAAGCGGAGGAAAGCCATGTGCAAGCGGAAATCCTGGATGAGCAAGGTAGGGATGGGAGAGGGACAGGTGTGGCAGAGAAACTGAGGCAGACCGGAAGAGCTGGACCTCTCCCTGTGCCCTTTTGGGGTGTCTGGCTCTCCCACATCCCTGGTCCCTGGAGGCTGACAGGGAAATGGGCAGAAGCCCCTGCCATCCATGCCCCGCCTGTGGTGTGACCCTACCAGTGTGTGCCCAGTCCCACTCAGGTTCCTGGGTCACTTCCCAGCAAAGGACAGCCCTGCTACCCCAGCACTTGGAAGGTTCATTCCCCTCAAGTTATTTGCTGTTTTGTTAGGAAACTTGTTTGCAGCCAGTGAACCAGAGAACCTTGCTCCAGGCAGCTCTGTGGGCAGCCGTGGTGCCCAGGACACTGCCCACCCTGCTGCCTCACAACGAGGGGGCAAAGCCTTGTACCTGCAGGCTGGGACACACTGTGACAGGGGACCTTGTCACATATGCCCTGATGCCATCCCATCCGAAGCTGGTGCTGCTGGCACTCTATGGCACCTGGCACCCCAGAAGAGCAGAGTTTGGTAGAGCCCAGTTTGCCAGCTGGGCACTGGGTCATGGCCACTCCCCTGCGTGACTTGTCTGCGCTGGGATGTGGTCAGGATGGGCTTTTAATAGAAGGCTACTTCTAGTAAAGAAGAAATGGCAGAAATGCCACCTCCCACCCCGGAAACGTGCTGGGCCCAGCCCCCACACACCCTGCATCAAGACTGGGATGGACCCTGTCTCATGGGGCACATCATGCATCCCAGCTGAGGGAGGTGGAAGGAGAGCCCACCCCCTCTGAGTGGTGGTGGTGGCAGCCAGCACGCATTGCAAAGCCCACGTCCCTGCAGGGATGTGTCACCACACTCAGCCCAAGCTAGAGGTTTCCTTTGGCTCGGTGCCCAGGCACATTATGTGGCCTCAGCCTGGCCAAGGAGTGCCCAGGGCCCTCTGGCTACAGGCCTGGTTTGCTGTGGCTGCTGGGGAACTGCTGCGGAGCTGCTGCAAGAGGAACAACCCCTTCCCTCCATGGGAATCACAGCTCAGGGTACTGGCAGCTGGAGGAACAGAGCCTTCTCCCACAATGAGCCTTCTCTGGGTCATCACCAGTTAGGAGTCATCACTAGGTTCCAGAGTGTACAGCCCAGGCAAGGGGTTGTGCTAGCACTGCTCACTTACAGACCCAAGGGCTTGGGGTGTTTCCATGCCCATGTTTCACCTTCCTCCATGTCCCACAGGTGTTCAGTGGGAAGCGCCCAGAGTCGGAGCTGCCACCCCAGCCCCAGAGCACCTTCCGCAAGCCCCCCACACCACCACCCCCTGAGGCTGGGGGCCAACACTCCCTCACCTGCCTTGTGCGGGAGCGAGACCTCTCGATCTTTGAGAAGTTGGGTGACGGCTCCTTTGGTGTCGTGCGTCGCGGCGAGTGGTGCACGCCTGCCGGCAAGACGGTGAGGGGCTGCTCTGGGGGGGAGGGGAGCCAGGCAGTGGGACCACCCACAGGGGAGGACACTTCGGAGCTCATCCCTGCTTTGGCCATAGCTGAATGTGGCAGTGAAGTGCCTCAAGACAGATGTGCTGAGCCAGCCGGAGGCACTGGACGACTTCATCCGGGAGGTGAATGCCATGCACTCCCTGGACCACAGGAACCTCATCCGCCTGTATGGCGTGGTGCTCTCCCACCCCATGAAGATGGTGAGTGTGGGGGGATGGGGCTGACCCCAGTGACACCCCCAGGGGGGTCCCACATGGTGGCATGAGCAAAGCCAGGCTGGGTCTGTACCCCAAGTCCTCTCCTGGCATCCCCAGTGGGGCATAAGAAGGCTGGAAGCCTGCCCAGCCAGGGTGCCCCTGGACTGACCGACTTGCTGTCCTCACTGCATGGCCCAGGTGACAGAGCTGGCCCCGCTGGGCTCCCTCCTGGACCGCCTGCGGAAGAACCAGGGCCATTTCCTCATCTCCACCCTGTGCCAGTATGCCATCCAGGTGGCCAAGGGCATGGCCTACCTGGAGTCCAAGCGCTTCATCCACCGCGACCTGGCCGCCCGCAACATCCTGCTGGCCTCCAATGAGCTCGTCAAGATTGGGGACTTCGGACTGATGCGGGCCCTGCCCAAAAATGATGATCACTATGTGATGCAGGAGCATCGCAAGGTCCCCTTTGCCTGGTGAGCCTTGGGGAGGGAGAGACCTGGGGGTGGACCACCCATGGCCTTCTGACACTCATGTCCCTCCCCCTATAGGTGTGCTCCTGAGAGCCTGAAGACACGCACCTTCTCCCACGCCAGTGACACCTGGATGTTCGGAGTGACCCTCTGGGAGATGTTCACCTATGGTCAGGAGCCTTGGATCGGCCTCAATGGCAGCCAGGTAGGTGTACAGCAGGGACCTGCCCCCTCGCCTCACCCCGCTGGTGCTGGGGGGGATCTGGGACACCCTGACAGCACGCCCTGTCCCACAGATCCTGCACAAGATAGACAAGGAGGGTGAGCGGCTGCCGAGGCCTGAGGACTGTCCCCAGGACATCTACAATGTCATGCTGCAGTGCTGGGCGCACAAGCCCGAGGACCGACCCACCTTCGTGGCCTTGCGAGACTTCTTGGTGGAGGTGGGTGAGCAGGCAGGGGGACAGGAGCCCCAGCACCCTGTCCTGCCAGCTCTGCTCAAGCATGGATAGAGCTAAGAATATTGCCGAGGTGGGAGGTGACATGGGGGAGCTCGGGCCAGGCAGCCCTGCAGGCTGGGAGGTGGAGGCTGGTGACACAATCGCAGCAGGAGACACCTGGTTGCTGCCTTGCCATCACACACCCCAGGGATGTGACAGCTGAGCAGGGGCTAGTGGTGATGCTGTCTCTTGTCCGTTTTTGGGGCCTCCCTGCCCTCCTTGGGGCTGGGCCTGGCCTCAAAACAGGGTGGACATGGGGAGCTGCATCCCCTATCCTCACCCACCTCTCCCCCAGGCTCAGCCCACTGACATGAGAGCGCTGCAGGACTTTGAGGAGCCGGACAAGCTGCACATCCAGATGAACGACATCATCACGGTCATCGAGGGCAGGTACTGCAGGGGAGGGTGGCAGGTGTTGTAGAGGGGGGAATGCACTGCCTGCCAGCCTGCATAGGGATAGGGAATGGGGAGACTGTGGGACAATGTGAGCACTGGCAGAGCTATGGAAAGCAGGGATGGGAAGGGGTGGCTCTGCCGCCGGCACACCCCGCCATGTACCCCGTGGGCGGGCAGAGCTGGGATGTTTGTGGTCCCCCAGGCAGCACAGCGTCATGGGGCCACCCCGGTGTGGGGGGCATAGCCCTGCCCACACTGCCCACAGCCCTGCCCGCACCATCCCTGCTGACTCACCCCACTGTGCCCGTGGGTTTGCCCCGGGAAACCGCACGCCCCAGGGCCGCTCCCTGCTGATAGCAGTGGGGACGTGCTGCCAGCACCCGGAGACGTGCTGTTGTCATCGGGCTGGGAGAGGCACCGTGGGACTTGGTACCGTGCTGGCACAACCCGCTGTGCTGTGGGCTCCTCGGTCCCGGCTGACCACGCCAGGGCACAGCCACCCCGTCTGCTGTCCCGGGAACCTGGGGACTGGAGCGGGGGGCCCTTTTGTCCCTGCATCTCTATCCCAGGATGTGCCTGTCACCTTCCAGCTGGGGGAAAGTGGGAGCCTCCCAGAGGAGTTCGGTGTCCCCGCGCTAGGGCCGGCCCCCCAACCCCGAGGGGAGGAGGAGGAGGAGGAGGAGGAGGAGGGCTGTGTCCCCGTCCCTCCCTGTCCCCCGCCCCGGGCCGGCTCCCCGCGGTTAGTCACAACCCGGGGTGAATCAGGCCGGGTTTGTGTGTCTGCAGGGACCGGCTGCTCCCGGTCCGCCGCCGCGGGGATGACTCTTGCCCAGGGTCTGGCGGTTTAATTGCAGGGAGGGGAGGGGAGGGGAAGCGGCGTCGGCGGAGGGAGGGAAGGAGCGGCGGAGGGCGGGGCGGCCGCGCCAGAGCGCCTACATCGTCCCTGCCGCCGCATCGCGGCCGGGCTGGGGGTCCGCGTCCCCCACCCCACCGCCGGCCCCAGGTGAGCCGCGGAGGGAAGGATCGAGCGGGAAGAGGGGCTGGAGGCTGTCTGTCGGTCGGGAATTGCCGGGAGTAGAACAGAACCGGGGCGCAGCTTCCCTTGCCTCAGTTTCCCCGAGGGACGCCGGTCCTTGGTGACCCCCGGTGGGTAGGTTTTGGGGGTGCGGGCTCAGGGCACAAGCGGTGGGTTCAGCAGCCGGGGGGTGGCAGGAGCCCCAGCGGCCGCCGGTACTCCCGGAGGGGAGCCCGCTCCCCGTGCCTCAGTTTCCCCTGCGGCGGCCGCCCCCCACCGCGCTGCCTGCGGGGATGCCCGGGCAGAGCTGGCGGGGCGAAGGGGGGGCCTCTAGCCGGGGGCCGCATCCGGCCCTGCCGAGGCCGCCCGGGGCACCGTAAACACCCCCCACCCCTTTTCAAGCTCCTGCCTGTCGTTCGGCGGGCGCCGGGTGTGCGTACGTGTGTGTGGGCAGGGGCAGGGACCTCCCTGAAAGCCCCCCGGGGACCCAGCCGGCCGCGGGAGGGGGTTGTCGCGGGGAGAGGAGCCAGGGCAGCGCCGGAGCGGGTTTGTGCCGGGGGTCCGAGCTCGGGTTCAGTGGGACCGAGGCTGAGAGCACGGAGAGCGGAGGGATGGCCCGGCTGCAGCATNGCCGTTCCCCCACCTCCCCCAGCCTGCCGCGGGTGAGGGAGGGTGCCCAGTACTGTCCGGGCTCTGCCGGGGCTCTGCCGAGGGGTCCCGACGCTGAGTAAGGCGGCTGGCTGGCGGCAGCGGGAAGGTAAACAGGAAAAGGGCTGAGCTGGTGGCCGGGGGTGACTCACAGGTGACTCCAGGAAACTGTGGGGCCCGTGCCAGCCTCGCCAGGCTGGCACCCACAACTGCCACTGCCCCCTGCCCGCAGCACACCCTGCCCACGGGGAGTGTAGCGCCCTGACAGGCAGGGGGAGTAGCTTAGGGTCAGAGCCTCCCCACCATTAATTTGGCACAGTGCTGGGTGGGGTACAGCACTCGGGATGCCTTTCCCTGCCCAATTCCTATTCCTCCCACCAGTCCTCTGGGCTACATGACCACCTCATCCACCCCAGAGGTGGCTGCGTCATGGGTGACTCCTCGGGGACACACTGGGGACCAGTACCCCAGGGTGGCCTGGCCCATTCAGGCGGCTCCAGGAGGGCTGACAGCCCAAGCCCACCACCTGTCTTTGTGCCCATCTCCCTCTGCCCGCACCAGCCTGCACAGGGCTCATTGATAGTGTAGGAAGGGAGCGAGGAAGACCCCACAGACCACTGTCCCCCATATGGGCCCCCATCAGACACCAAGAGTGTCCCCTGTGCCATCCTTTAGCGGATGGGGCACAGAGGGATCCGTGATGAGCGGCTTGATGCAGGCATCGCCCCAAGGCTCCTGCGTTACTTGAGGCAGCAAGGAGGAGGAAGGGGTATATCTTTTGGGACAGAAGCATGGAGCTTTGTTCCCCACCACTTGCATTCCCAGCACCACCAGGTGCAGGGACCATGCAGGGTGAGAGCCAAAGCATGCTGCTGGTGTAGGGTTGGGATCCTGGGCACCCAGGTTCCCTTCCTGGTTGCGTCATCGCACGCCTTCGTGGACGTGGACGAGTCACCTTGCCTCCTCCCCATCACTGGGGCAGGCGCGTGTCAACCTCCCATCCCCTCATCAGTAACGAGGTCCTTTTTATTCCTTAGGGCTGAGAATTACTGGTGGCGGGGTCAGAATAAACGGACCCTAAAAGTGGGCCAATTTCCCCGAAACACGGTGACCTCGGTGGCGGGGCTGTCAGCCCACGACATCAGCCAGCCGCTTAAAAACAGCTTCATCCACACAGGCCATGGAGACACCAACCCGCAGCACTGCTGGGGGTTTCCCGATAAAATTGATGAGTAAGAAACCTTTTGTCTTCTCTGCATCCTCTGCCTGCTCCCTCCCTTCCCCGCTGCCCACTGGGCTCGGGAGCAAGACGCGGCTTGGCTACTGCCCCCTTTCCCTCCATGAAGCATCTCTTTCCGCCCCCGCTGTTTTGGGAATGGTGGCTCTGGGTAGGGTTCCTGCAGCTGGACTAACTTCCTTGCCTCTTCCTACTAATGGGGTTAGGGACGTGGGGGGAGACCTTTGTGGCTGTCCTGGGGCAGGGAGACATCAGTAAGCACCACCCCAGAGGTGGCCACATTACCCCAAAGCACTTTCGGGATGTCCCAGGGCGGCTAAATGTGCGCGGCTTGCAGCCTGTCCCCACGCTTCTAATAGCATGAGTCTTTTTGAAAAGCAAAACATGAAAAAAATCCACCAAAATGATTTTTTTCTCCACCCTGCTCTATCAGAAGACACCTGGCTGGACTGTGATGGGGGGGAGGGGGGCTGGGTGCTTGTGCTCCAGTGTCCCACATACCCCCTGCCAGCTGGGGCAGGTTGTGTGGCAGTGAGCAGGAGCACCTTGGCAGGGAGCATGTGGGGATCTCTCTCAGCACTGGGCTGGAGAGATGGGGGAGGTCAATGCAGTGGGCGACAGGATAGGATTTCAAAAACTGGAAAGCTCCTGGCGGGTAGGGCCAGCTCCTGCAGTAGGCTCAGTCCATCCCCTGGGATCACGATCCTGACTGCTGCTTGTTATCCCAGGCCTGGGACAGCTCTGCCAGTGCCTCAGTCCCAGCCTGACCCCTGCACAGCCTCTGTGTCACGGGCAGAGCCGGCAGCCCTCGGAGGGCTGAGCGGAGGCGCTGCGCACGCGGAGCTGGCTCGTGCCCCGGCAGGCCTCCCCGCGCCCCGCTGCGTGGGCACGGGCCCTGGGTACGTGCTGCCCAGGCTGCCGAGAACGCACCGAGCTCGGCACACGCCCAAGCCCTCGGGCTGCGCCAGCTCCCGCCGGCTCCCTGGCTTGCGATGGCTCGCCCGGGCCTCCCGGCACCCACTGGCACACGGTACCGGGGCACGGTACCTTGGGCGCAGCATGGCCCTGGTGCTGGGGGGGTGTCCTGGGCACTGCACCCCGCACAAGTTCCCTGGACAGGGTGCCCTGCTTGCAGTCCCCCAGGCACAGCACATCATGCACATGGAGCCGGAGATGGGTGGGATGACGTTGGGATGGCACTGGGCTCTGTGCCATAGCACTGGAAGCCTCTGGGGTGTGTTACCCCAGCACTCATAGGAACGGTACTCACCAGGCATGGTGTGTGGGTGGGGGAGCTGTGGGGTGTCCCAAGGCACGAGCCTGGGGAGCGAGGGGTCCCACATGGCCCCTGCTGACTCCCAGGCACTCTCCTCTCTCCTCGTAGGCTGTACCTGGGAAATCCCATGGACCCTCCTGACATTTTAGGTGTGGACCCGAGCGCTGCCAGACCTACACAGCTTCCGGGGAGGGCTAAAAGTGAGTGGCTTTTCTCCTTCCTCCTGCCCATCAGCTGTGCAAAGCCCCCATCCCCATACCCTGCTGCCAGAGTGATGGGCTGGACCCTCTCCTTTCTGTCTCTCTGCTGGCACTTGCTTTTTGCAGACCAGGGGGAGCTGGGGTGGTGGGGCGTGTTATCACCTGGCCATACGCCACTGCCAGCAGTGTGGGCAGCTGGTGGCTCTGCCTGGCTGGACTCTGCCCTGCTGCCCTTCGTCCGAGTCCCTTGTCCCCTCCCAGCCTCCCACAGCTGGCCTCCCCAGTGCGGGGTATCTCAGCAGAGCTGCTGCAGGGAGGGAACTCGGATGTTGTGCATATGCCACAATCCCCATAAACCTGGAGTTTTTTCTGGGGGGTCTTCCCACCAGCATGCTCTCCATGCCCCACTGGTGAAGGGGGACACAACAAAGCATGCACCCCATTAACAAGCACCCTGGCTGCTGCTTGCGTGTTCACCCTATGCTTCCCCTTCTCTTGGCTTCTCTCTTCTGCAGGGCAGCCTCCTCCACGCCCGCCTCAGCCTACCGTCCTGCTCACCAGTAAGTTTGGCTTCTTTGGGTGCTGCTCTCCCTTCTTCACGGCCTCTTTCTTTTCTCTCTTACCTGGGTGGCCTAGGGCAGGTGCCCTGGTTTGCCTTCAGAGCAAAGAGGGCTGAAACTATGGGGTGGTTTGGGGGTTTGGAGATGCAGATGCCCCTTCTTGCACCCTAGGGATGGGTGCTGGGACCCTCACTACCCTTCTCTGTCCCCTTCTAGAGCCTTGCTACGACCCAGTCAGTGAGGAGGAGGAGGGTCTGCCAGGGGGTCTCCGGAAGCTCTGCCTGAAGAAGCCAGGCACAGGGAAGGGTCTGCGACCGGTCAAGCCGTCAGCACGAGTACCGGGCACCAAGGTGGGCGAGCGGCAACCCGGACGGCTGGCAAGCGAGGGGCCGGCGAGCAGCGAGGTGACCCTCATTGACTTTGGGGAGGAAGTGCCCCAGGGTAGCCCCTCTCCAGTGGGGGAGCTGACAGCCCCGTCATTAGCCAAGCTGGCCATGGAGGCCTGCTCTTTGCTGGACAAGACCCCACCGCAGAGCCCCACGCGGGCTCTACCTCGGCCTCTCCACCCCACGCCAGTGGTGGACTGGGACGCCCGGCCATTGCCCCCACCGCCTGCCTATGATGACGTGGCACAGGATGAGGATGATATTGAGGTCTGCTCTATCACCAGCCCCCCGAGCCGGCGGGGCAAGACCAACTATGGCTTTGTGGATGAGAGTGAGCGGGGACCGGCACTGGAGGACAACCTCTTCCTGCCCCCCAAGGAGACCAAACAGCCCAGCATGACGCAGACCACCGAGCTCTTCGAGGAGCTGCAGCAGGAGTGCATGAAGAGGCTCAATGTCCCTCTGGGACCGGCTGCCCCAGCTGATGACAAGCCCCAAATCCCACCCCGTGTCCCAATCCCGCCCCGGCCCCTTCGCCGCAATGAGCCTGGGCGCTGGTCAGGGGACCTTTCCCCAGCTTCTGGGGGTGAGGAAGACCGGCCGCCCCAGATCCCCCCACGGGACCCACTGTCCCAGCCCACTTCCCGGACACCCAGCCCCATGGCTCTGCAGGTGGGCTCCCCACAGCAACGTGCTGCCCTCTGCTCCTGCCTCTCCACCTCACCAGGGAAGCCGATGCCCACCACGCAGAGCTTCGCCCTCGACCCCAAGTACGCCACCCCCAAGGTCATCCAGGCACAGGGCAAGGACTGCTCCAAGGGACCCTGCATCCTGCCCATCGTGAAGGATGGGCAGAAGGTCAGCAGCACCCACTACTACCTGCTGCCCGAGCGCCCTGCCTACCTGGACAAGTATGAGAAGTTTTTCAAGGAGGCTAAAAGCCCTGAGGAGGTGCCCGCATCCCGCCAGGTCACCACAGCCACCGTCCGTCCCATGGTGCAGCAGCCACTGCCAGACTGCAAGGCCAACTTTTCCTCCAACAACAGCAACCCTGGGCCCAAGTGCCTGGTGAAAGCCTCCTGCAGCCTCCAGAAGATCGTTTATGATGGGCCAGACGTTTGCCGTCCTGCTGACAAGATCCGGCTGGTAAGTGTCATCCCCAGCATCCATGAGGAATGGGCTCATGTGGGCAAGAGTAGCCTTGAGCTCTTGGGCAAGAGCTTTCCCCACCCTGTGCCTCTGTTTCCACAAGTTCAGCCCCAGGGGATTGGCTGCAAGGAGACCCCAGATGTGCAGGGGACATAAATGTCACTGCAATGTCAAAATGGGAGTTGGAGGCCCTGGGGAGGGGGAAGGTGGCTGTTGCTATGGTCCCCTTGGTCTCTCTAGGCTGGGGATATTGTGGCCCACCCAAGCCCAGGAGAGATTTAAGATCCCAGGGATGAGAATGATCCCGGCTCCAGGCTGACAGTGGTCCCTGAAGACAGAACCAGGAATGGGGGCAGCCCTGGTGGTCCCCTGCTTCAGTCAGAGGCTTCTTGCTGCCCAGGGGTGGCAGCAGACAGTGACCACAAGTTTCCCCCCAGGTGCAGGACACGGTGCATGGCGTGACCACCGAGGAGTGCCAGGCAGCCCTGCAGAACCACAACTGGAGTATCCAACGGGCCATCCAGTACCTGAAGGTACAGCGCACCCCTGCTCCCTCGTCCTGGCTCCAGCAAGAGTGGTGGCACCCCTGTCACCCCTCTGGCCATGCCCTGTCCCCTTGCAGGTGGAGCAGCTCTTCTGCCTGGGGCTGAAGTCCCGTGTCGAGTGCCAGCGGGTGCTGGAGATGTTTGACTGGAACCTGGCGCAGGCCAGCTCCCACCTCCTCGATCCCTACAGCGCCACCCGCCAGAAGTAGGGACATCGATGTTTTCTGGAGGAGCAGTTCTCTATGCCACACTGCTCTGGGCAGACTGGCACTGCTATCACCCCTCCTGAGCTCATGTCCTGTCCTCTCCTTACAGGTGGTGACAGCGGGGACAGGGCGAGCTGTGTCGAATCCAGAGCAGGCATCTCGCCATGGGGCCAGCGCCCCCGCCTCCACCCATGCAACCTGCTGCAGGACTCTGGACTGAACCCTCTCTTGGAGGGTGGAGACACCCCAAAAGGGACCCTGCCCAGCACCACAGACTTTCCAGGATGCTTGTGCCCTGGCCTTGGCAACGGGCTCCGTCACCTGGCCCCTTGTTGAATTGTTTTTGTAAAGAGAAATGTAATTTTAATATATATATTATGTGTATATATAAAAATATTCTATGGAAAGCAGGGTGCCTGTGGCCGTCTCCCAGGTTTATCCCTGCCAACACACAGGGACAGGCCACATCCCCATGGGTGCTGGTTCCTCCCTGCAGGCAGCTGGGACTGTAACCTTTGGGATCCACCCTGGGCTGAAGCTCAGGAGGGGATGCACAGACTCTGGGGATCCCCAGGATGCTGTGTGACATATGCACCTATAAAACCTCCTGCCGAGTCCTCCCAGGCTGTTTTAGGGTGCAAGGTTCTCCCCATCCAGGGCTGCGGGAGTTAGTCACAGTATATCCCACCCCCAGGCCCAATCCTTGATGGCTGGGCACAGTTTTGCCTGCTCTGAGTGGGCAGTGCTTGCCTGCAGGGTAGCCGGGCCCCCTTGCCCGGTGCCCCGCGGCTCCCGGCTGCCGCCTGACTCATGCCCGGGCAGGGAGTGGCGGGACCGGCGTCGCCCCCACCCACGCAAGGGCTGTTGTGCAACCGGGTGCCTCTGCTGCAGACGGAGCCGGGAGCAGGTGCAGGAGTGGTGGGGTGTCTCCTGTGGGGTCCCAGAGCCGGTGTCAGCGCTCACTCCCCCCTCCAAGTGGGTATCAGAGCCCCTTAGCTGGGTTTCCTGCAGTGCTGCCTTCCAGCAGCATCAGGAAGGGATCTTGGGATCGGGGCGAGGAGGATCTTGGTGCCCAAACCCAGCAGGTACCTGCTCCCCAGGATACTCTGCTCCAGAGCTGGTGGCTTCAGAGGAAGAGACCCCGCCATACACAGCGAGGAAGGGCTGCCTCGGCATGACTGTGGATCCTTCCCTGTGGCAGATGGTACCTGGCCACATCCCGTGCACCCACAGCTCCCTCAGCTCCGGTCCTCTGGCCCTCCCTGAGTGTGGGGACGGGAAGCTGGTGCTGCTGTGAGCACGGTCACGCGTCGCTGCTTGGGACTCGGTGCTTCTGTTTTCCCGTGTGCGGTGCAGCCGCCGTGACAGGGCTGTCAGCGAAGCGAGGAAGGCACAACACCGTCACTGACTTACTTCCCCCTCCTTAAGTGATCCTGGAGCCGGGTGAGCCCCTGTGAAGGAGCCAACACATTTGCTGCAGTGGCCTCACTGGGTCCGTTCAGGCAGCCGGGTCCATCCGGTCCCTGGTGGAAGGTGACCTGCAACCCAGGGCAATGCCCGGCCCCGCCACCCGTGCGGGAACAACCCCCCCACTCCATCCGGGTTTGTGTGGGCGTTTGCCGCGATGGGCAGATAGCGCCTGGGACCGGCAGTGCCGGAGGGGGAGACAGGGCAGGGTCAATACGTGGGACCCCAAGGCACCAGCGGTAGCCTGCTTCTTCCTTCTTCCTCCTTGGTGACGAGCCAACCCCTGCCAGGGGTTATCGGCCGTGCAGCCGAGTGTGGAGGGACCTGACAGCAAACAGGAGGGTGCATGGGGGTGCAGAGTGCAGGACTGACCCCCCCCCTCCCAGAGATATTTGGGACCCCTGTCCCCACCTGCTATCCCAGTGCCTTTAGGCCAAGTAACTTTGAAAGCCCCCGGGTGCTCCCCAGGGGTTGGGGACCACAGCCTTGGGCTGTCACCAACGGGGACAGCCCGGGAAGGACCTTAGAGCTTCCCACGGCAAAATGGGTGTGTCCCCCAGCATCAGTGGGTCCCAGGAATTGGGACGCTGCCACCTCAGCGCAGGCTGCGAGGTCAGAGACGTCAGTGCCCCAGGCAGGGCACGTGGTGTCCCTGTCCCCCCCACCTGGGGGAGTGCTCGCCGGTGGAGCCACCCGTTGCGCTCTCCCTTGGGACAGTGAGAGCTGCAGCCCTGTCGCCTTCCTCCCTGACACCGAAGAAGCACCATGGGGTGCCGGGGTCCGTGGCCGCTTTGGAGCTGGGTGCTGTGGGGGTTCTGGGTGCTGCCAGGTAAGTGCCAGGGTCCGTCGCACTGCTCCGGGCTGACCAGGTGGCTGATACCATGTGGGTGACGGGCTGCGAACAGCCCTCCGGCTGCTCCAACGCTGCGAGGTGGAGCCCGAGTGCCCGGCCGGGGTTTGCCCTGTCTCTGCCCGCGGGTGCCAAAGCTTTGTCGTGGTCCCCAGCTGCAGCAGGGGAAGGTGGCGGGAATTGTGGATCAGACAGGGAGACTCACCCTGGATGAAAGTGTCTGTCTTGTTCTTGGTGCTGGTCCTCCCGCAGAAGGGAGGAGGGATGGGGGTGACGGGGATTCCGGGCTGTTCTTTTCCTTATCCTGCCCTCACTCACCTTCTGCACAAGCCGAGGAGATGAAGGGGCAGCCCCTTGTCCCCACGCTGGACCCATCAGAGTCGGGAAGCATCTCCCATGTGGCCGACAGCACCAGCGCCGAGCTGCCTTCAGACCTGGGCATGTGCCAGGCACTCCCCACAGCCGCAGCCGCATGGGCAGAGCTCCCCTCTCCCGCCGGCCCGACCACCGCCTCCGCGGGCAGCCAGAGCTCAGGTAAGGCCGGCAGGCGGCTGGCCGCGGGCAGGTTCCTGCCTGCTGGGGCCGCGGTGGGGTTGATCCAGCTGGAGCTGCCTTGTCTCGCTCCACAGGTATCCTGGTGCCACAGGCAGCAGCAAGAGGGCTGGTCCCGGCTGGAAGCCGTGGTGAGCAGGAGGGACCTCCCAGCCTGGCAGCTCTCCCTGGGGGTCCAGCTATGCAAGGCAGCCCCCAGGCAGGGTCAGGGGCTGGGGTCTCCTCTCTAGGTGCTGCCGGCCACCCAACCAGCATCCCTCCAGCTCCCACCATTGCTCGGCACATGCAGCTTCTGTCCTTCAAGCCAACGGGGCACGCGGTGGGTCTTGCCATGGGTGCTGTCACTGCAAAGGAGATGTCAGTGACAGCACGGACCACAGAGCCACTGCTCCCCCAGGGTGAGCACAGCACAGGGACGTCACCCCCCAGGACAAGCAGGAGCTTTGCTGAGACAGACGCCACTGCCGTGCTCGTGTCCCAGGAGGTCGTACTGGGGCTGCATGAGGCCACCTCACTTTTGGCCACAGCTGCCAGCATCTCTCAGGACAGGGCCGGCCCCATGAAGTTGGCAGCAGCCTCAGCCAGCCCCCCCAACACAGCTACAGAGGGAGCCAGCGTGGCAGCCCCACCATCTGCAGACCCCCCAAGTGCATCCTTGGGAAAGGTCACCTTTTCTTCTACCAGCATTGGCACCGGCAAGGCTACAGAGCCAGGGACACGAACCTTATCCAACGCTGACCACAGTGCCTCACAGGACCCTCCTGGGCCTCCTGCTCAGCTGCCTCCAGCCCTTTTGCCCCAGCTTCCTGATGGTGCTCTGCTGGGCACAGGGGAGACACTTCCCCCCAGCCACAGCGCAGCCCCCCGCACTGCTGGATATGGGCTGCCTGGAGCCAACGCTGTCACCCAACCCCAGGCCACCACAGGAGATCTGGGCACACTGGCTACAGCGATGGATGTCGTGACTGGAGAGCACATCCCACCTCTGGGAAGCACCAGTGCTGAGCTGGTGTCCATCAGGAATGAGGCCAATACCAAAGCCACGGCAGGCACTGCCATCTCAGAGACCACGGACATGCCAGGGGGGCTCAGCATGGGTCTGTCCCCCCATGCACCTCTCAGTGATCCTGATGGTCCCTCTCCAAGGCCCTTTCTGCTCTCCATGGGCTCTTTGCTCCCTCAGTCTCTCTCAACAGGCCTTGGGACCACCACAGCTGAGGCAGCTGCAGGCAGATCTCCTCCAGCCACTCCCAGCACAGCCATGTCCTTGTCCCTCATGGGCACCAGTGGAGCAAAGCCAGACAGGGCCCCTCGAGCTGCTGCTGCTGCACCACCACCTTCCATCGCTGCATATGGCATCGGGACTGTGCCAGCTGCCCATCTGTCCTCCTCTGTCAGCAACACTCCAGTTAGCGAACCAGGGATGGGATCAGCATCACAGGCCAGTGGCAGTGCCACCACAATGCCGGGGGACACCGAAGCCACCCTGCCTGTGCCTGATGCACACCCCAGCCACAGCCAGCCAGCTCCCACAGCAGGCTCAACAACCCCAGGAACTGGTGTCACCTCCAGATCTGCACCAACTCCAGTGCTCTGGGCCGGGCCTCAAACTGTGGAAGCTCCAGGGACAGAGATGCCATCCCCCAGTGCTGCACCAGGCACTGGCACAGCTGTATCAGGTACCCCTGGGGGACCCAGAGCAGTCACTGTCCCCATGGCATCGCGAGCAGACGTCCCCCCTCTTCTGGAAGGCAGAGCCAATGTAGGGATGGCTCTGGAGGTGTCCCCATCCAGCATACCCCAAGAGATGGCAGCAGTCATGTCCCCGCTGTCCCTGGCTGCCCCACTGCAAGCAATGGGGGCTTCAGGTGACCCCCAGCCCGATGGCAGCACCACAGGGCGAGCAATGGGGATGGGGTTCCTGGAGGTGAGCACAGAGGAGAACCTGGGTGCCAGTGCAGCGGGGCCGGCTCCCAGCCACACAACTGTCACCGCCAGACCATCGCCAGAGCCACCTGCCACTGAGGACAAGCCCACAGCTGGGATCACCTCGCTGGCTGTTGGCCACACAAATGCGTGGGAGACCACATCTGCATCCTGGCCAGGTGCCACAGGTACCACTGCCCGTGTGGACAGCACCCACTCTGAGAGTGGTACCGAGGGTGCAGCACCCTCAGCCAGCACCAGCAGTACCCATGTCCCTGACTCCAACGCCACTGGCACAAGCCTGGCCACCATGCCGGCCACCACACCATCCACCAGCACATTCCCCAGCAACACTATCCTGCCAACCACCTCAGCGGGCTGGGAGACCTTTGTGACCAGGGTTACCACAGCCACGCCATCTGCCACAACACGGGCCACCAGCAGTGCCCTGTCCCGTGCTGTAACACACAGCGAGACAAGCGGAGGTGGGCAGCCTGTCCCATCCCCAGCAGCACATAACCCCTTGGTGGAGACAACTCTTGGATCCTGGGACATCCTTGGTTCCAGCACCGCTGTTGCAGTGTCCAGGTCTCCCCTCCCCAGCCTGCACAGCCCAGCAGAGGAGGCAACAACAGCCCCCTTGTCCCTGCTTGGTGTTGGTGCAGCTGGAGTGGCAGCAACTGGACAGACTCCCACCGAGTCAGCAACAGGCACCACTTCTCCTACATCCACCAGCTACCACGACGTGGGACCAGCAGCGAGCACGTCACCTCCTGCCTTCCAGACATCTCCAGGGGCACCTGCCTGGGGGGAGAAAACAGCCACCACTGCAGGCAGCACCACAGCCACTGCTGCAGGGAACACCATGGGCAGCACCACGGCCACCACTGCAGGGAACAGCACTGCAGGGAACACCCCTGCCACCACTGCAGGGAACACCCCTGCCACCACTGCAGGGAACACCACTGCAGGGAACACCCCTGCCACCACTGTAGGGAACACCACTGCACGGAACACC